>JAHWFP010208345.1:14378-45899 GCA_023313725.1 Lithobius niger | reverse complement strand
CGTGCAGTAAGTATAATAAAGATTATTATTATTATTATTATTATTAAAACAATAACAATACATTAAAGAAAACCGTTTTAATGTTTAAACGTTTGTTGTTTTTCTTTCCCTCCCCATCCAATCATGTTTTTTTTTTATTACGTGGCTACCAGGTCATCGGTCATGTGGTCGTCCCTTCTTTCCATGCCACTTTCTCGTATCTTGTGGTTTTGGCGATGGAATTTCCGAGTTGTTGTCAAGGTAAGAATTCATTTGGTTTAAACCCATGTTTGAAATTTAAATTTCACTCATTCATTCACCCCCTTCCCCCTCAGCCATTGCACTGTGACTGAGGTTGGGGCTAATGACCAAGTTGTCGACGTGCCATTAAGCCTTAATTCCCCCCCCCCCCCCCGGCGGTGTGGGCCACCACCTCTAGTACAATTTTTTTTTATCATTTTTGCGGGAGGTATATAAGATCTGGATTTGGTTGGGTTTTGTTTAGGTTTTGGTTTTTCATCTCGGTAATGTGCGTTGTGCACTGAAACTGAAATAGACGCTAATGACCTATCTGTCAACTTGCCATATTAAATCCTCTCCTTCCGTCCCCCCCCCCGCGGCGTGGGGGGGGTCCGCCCCTCTACCCTTTAACAAGATTACAGTAGTTGTTGATTTTCGAAAAAGAGATCTTATTAACTATTTGCTGGACCTAGCCTATTACTTTTAATTGCAAGTATATTTGTAGTTTAAATTTCACCCTCCCCCCCTCACTTACGTCGCCAGCTGAAAGGCCCGATTATCCATCCCGTTTGGTGTTCTCCTCTCCCCCCCCCGCCCCCCCCCCAGTCCCTCCCCCGCCCACTGAACAATGCTGCCGATAACTTTATGATGAGAAAATAAAACTAGTAAACGTGTTAAAAGCCAGTAAGTGCACTTCTATACAATAAGAATGTGACGTTGCGGGATTGTTCAACCCGTTTTCAAGCGAATTTTTTTTTTTACTTTCTTTTGTCTTTTATCTTATTCTATAAGCAATTTTTTTGCTTGACAACGTCGCATTCTTACTGTATAAATAGTCCACCCAAAACCAAAACTGGTATAAGGGAAGCCGCCAAGTTTCCAAAAAGGGTCGGCCTTTGAAAGTAGTGATATCATTCCACCAGGGAAAGGCCACCAAGGTTATTCCTATTAGCTTAGTTAATCGCACCGACTAATAGTTCGAAAGTTAAATGAAAACCAGAAGATTGCTACTTGCGGTAGAAATCTTCCAGGTTTCATTTAACGTCCAAAGTATTATTCGGTGAGATTAACTTGGCTAATAGGATTAACCTTGCCGGCCTGTGGTTGAATGATATCACTACTTTCAAAGGCCGACCCTTTTTGGAAACTTGGTGGCTTCTATTATACCAGTTTTGGTCTTGGGTGGATATCACAACTTTCATAGGACTGTGAATTTACAAAATGTAACATGGTCACCTCTACCTTTTTTTCTGGAAGAATTTTATGTCTCTACATTTTCTCATTCATAATTTTAACATTTGCGATTCCCCAATTAGCCGTTACATCAGCAGAGTTGACACAGTTTGTTTACTGTGTATCCATGCTGCGCATGCTTGAGTTTGTTGACCATACTGACTAACAAACTCTGATTATCGTTCGTTTCGCTTACTCAGTCAGTGCATCGCCTGCCTAATTACTCCTCCTGAGCTTAATGTGAATTACGCAATGAAGCTGGAATTGCTCACTCAATCACAGTATTATTAGTCTCATCTACTTGGCAGATCATCTACTTGGCAGCACCACACTAGCATGTGTCTAAATTAACCAGCAAACTTGGCACATTACCAAAACACACTTCTTCAGTATATTGCGGCGTTAGTTGAGTGCGGCATTATTATGAACGGCGTTAATGTTCGCTGCGATTTTTTACGTGCGACGTTTTTACTACACGGCATTTTTACTTGCGGCGTTGTTTCCGCGGCATATTGTCCTATGGCATTATTCCTGCGGCATTTTGACGTGGAACCCGTTTTATTAGATAGCCACGGATATGCGCAGAAGAGAGCATGTCATGGGTTGTTTTGAGCTGACAGTTACGTGAAATGGTAGTTTTTTAGAATTGCGTACTTTATTTGCATATATTGCGTAGGGGGGCGGGGGTTGAATATAATTGTACACAAAAGCCTATCAACGGAACAGCGAAAAAGAACTGGAATAACGTCATTTTATTTGTAAATGAAGCCTGAATGAATATAGACATCTCCACTCTTATTTTCTCAAGCAGACGCACTCGCAGGCGTTCAGTTTGATTGAATTTTACGAGTGTGGAGGCGCCAAACAAATTAGAAATATGGCAAAGCGTCGGGTTTGCTGGTTAATAGGATTAAACCTTGCTGATCTCGTCCTGGTAGAATGATATCACAACTTTCGAATGCTGACTCTTTTTCGGAAACTGGGTGGCTTCTTTTATGCCAGTTTTGGTTTTGGGCGGATATCACACACAGTTCATAGGCCTTACTTAGGACTTACGAAAAGTTAACCTATATTCTCTACATTTTCACCAGGAGAAAGTTTGTATACGCAACTTTTTTTTTACATGATTAAGAAGATAAAAGAACAGACTTCTTTTTGTAAATTCTCTAATGCCATTATTGGTCTTAGATGGCTATCACAACATTGATAGGACTTTTCATTCATTCATTGATAGGATCTTCATTATGTACTTTCATTTATAACAAACTTGTTTGTTTGCACACCGACCAACCTACTTTCTTACAGTGCCCAAAAAGATTTAGTGTAGTAGTCAAAGTACACATCGAGGAGTAACGTGACATCTTGGCCTACTAATGTTTCATCACGTTTGTAAAGAAAGCCATTATGTTTTTCGAGTTTCAACAATCTTTCAATAAAATAAACTAGTCTCTTTGTGTGAAGTAATACCAGCAACGGAATAGTTTTTGAAAAAAATATAGCCCATAATAGTGCACATGTAAAACAATAAAACACGACGTTTCGGGGATAATTTGCACCCCGTTATCAAGTGTGGATATCCGCTCAAAGGCTTCGTACACAAATAAAAGAACACAAAATCATGTTATGGTAGACACATCCTAAAAAATATAAAAATTTTAAGAAAGTTTAAAACCAAGAACCTATATATTGCTGGCCGAAACAGCAAATACAGTAGGGAGACCAGCAAGACGACCTCTTCCCTGCGAGTGCAGGTAAGAAGTGAAGGGAAGAGGTCTTGCTGGTCTCCCTACTGTATTTGCTGTTTCGGCCAGCAATACATAGGTTCTTGGTTTTAAACTTTTTTTAAATTTTTATTTTTTAAGATGTGTCTGCCATAACATGATTTTGTGTTCTTTTATTTGTGTACGAAGCCTTTCATCGGATATCTACACTTGATAACGGGGTGCAAATTATCCCCGAAACGACGTGTTTTATTGTTTTACATGTGCACTTTTATAGGCTATATTTTTTTTCAAAAAGTCTCTTTGTGAATTGAATTGAATTGAATTTATTATTGAGAGCAGTGGCCCTACGCCAAGCGCCCTACCCTAATACACTAACTGCTAAAATACCACAATACCAAATACAGAATATACCTAGCCACAACCACAAACAGAACCACGGCATACTATACAGTAACTACACAGTACACAACACAAACATGACACTGTCACCACCCACAGATCCCACAATGTCAGATCCTTCTGTCTGATGGTCGGCAAAAGGCTGTCACGGACCGTAACTGCCCAACAGAGGAGCGTGAGTACGGCGCAACACCAAGCGCTTTCTGTAAATCCAAACCCAAATCATAGCTATCACGATGTTTGAAGCACAGCCCATCCAATTTGAATTTATTGCGCAAGGGCCGTGGCCTGAAGTCCTACGACCTATTACAGAAAGTTAGTGTGAACAACCCAGTTTTACTGTATTTTATTAGAGTTTAAAAGGCCTAGAAGCCGTACACTCGCTCCTAAGAACTTTATGAACTATGCTTAAAACCCATACCATACTGTAATTTTATTGAGGCCCCAGCCTAATGCCATGCTATCTACTGCCCTGTAACACACACCGTAACACCATAGCAATCACACTGACCACTCCAAACCACCGTAGGACAAACAATAACAAAATCGACCTCGTTTTCAGCGACACACGCGCTCGTCATGCCCACACTCTGGAAAATATCCAATGGTCAGCTCAACGCTGGCAGTCCACCGTCGCATCAACACGCCATCGCACTCCGTTCCACCGACGAGCCCACCTTCTCTCTCCCATCTAGGGAAAGTTCCGGTGGGCCGTATCCGTCGCGGGGCCAAACACACA
Organism: Lithobius niger; assembly: GCA_023313725.1. NCBI lineage: Eukaryota > Metazoa > Arthropoda > Chilopoda > Lithobiomorpha > Lithobiidae > Lithobius > Lithobius niger. Next base: position 41,585 of record JAHWFP010208345.1, on the reverse strand, counting down.
CACACTCCTACACACCCAACCCATGCTTTAATGCTTTATTCGAGTCAAAATGGCCTTGAAGCCGTACACTCGGTCAAGGAGACTTCAACACTACTTAAATCTAACATAACACACCCAGTACACCAGTACACCCAGTGTTTCACAGGTTCACACACCCAATACGACTCTACCCACCCAACCCAAAAGGTCAAAGGGTTTTAGCGAGCGTTAACCGCACCCGGTCATCTGCCCGACGAAGCCCTAAGGCCCTATGTCTGCAACACCCGGAATGGATTCTCAGGAGGTCACCCATCCAAGTACCAATCGGGGCCAATGCTGCTTAACTTCGGTGATCTGACGAGAACCGGTGTTTCCAGCACTGCAAGGCCGCAGACCCACCCAACCCATCCAACCGGGGACAATAATGTATTCAGACAATTAGCTTTTTTGGTTTTGTTTGTTTGTTTTGAATTGTTTTAAAGTTGGGAGCGCAATAATCTCTCCATAAACCAGCGTTGATACCTTGGTAAATGAACGTGAATTACTTGCAATAATTTTGCGGCGTACGTGCCGAGGTGAATTGTTTCAAAGTTGACGGGACACGACTGATGCTGATGCTTACAACCGCGTTTTGCGAGTGTATACGCATTGCCGTGTGGTCGGCAGCCACCCCGGAGCGTTTCAGCCCAGCGTGTAATGGGTCTGCCATGGATTCATAGTGAGCTTACTGAGGCACTGTCGAAGTGTAAGGACGGTAGCGTGGTAGGGATTGACGGAGTTTCGTACAGAGACCTCCGCACGGTGTCTGTGCAGGGTAAAGAGGCGCTTGTGTCCATTTTTCGAGAGATGTTTGAAGGTGGGGGGCATTCCTTCGTCGTGGCTTTATATGCGATTCTTGTGCCACTTCACAAGCCAGGAAGCAACAGATCATGCCTGCTCAATTATCGGCCGATTGCTCTTCTTTTGTGTGTTAGAAAGGTGTACGAGCGAATGCTAGTCAGAAGGTTGGAGTGGCATTTAGAATACAACAACTGTTTTTCTCCGGTCCAGTTTGGATACAGACCGGGTAGCAGTGCTCAAGATGCGGTTCTGTATCTGTTGACTGGTATTCACGAGGCGTGGGCACATGGCAACGTAGCGGTTCCTCGACATCAAAGCCGCCTATGACACGGTCTGAATTGACTGGGTCAAGGCGGCTCTCGAAGGTATGGGCGTTGGTGAGTGTTTGACGGCTGCTATTGTTGCGCTGTTAGGAGAACGACGGTTCGTGATGCGGGTTAAAGGTTTCTGGTCTTTCGAGGCTGTTTCGGACAGAGGCCTGCCGGAGGGCTTCTGTTTGAGTCCGTTGTTGTTCGCTGTTGAGCTCAATGATGTGCTGCAGGAGCTTAGTCTGTCTGCGAACATTGTCTGTTATGTAGACGACGTTGTGACGTGGTTTGTGGGTTCTTCTGTGTCGGAAGTACTGCCTTATGTAAAAACGGCTCTGGATGTGACTGCTGAGCGTCTTGCTGACAGGGGTTTGCAACTTGCTCCAGCGAAGACTGAGCTGGTTGTTTTTGTTCGTACGCGAGCAAGGAGCCGTGCTGCTGCCTCTGTTGTTGTCAATGGAGTTGTCGTGCAGCAGACACCTACGGTGTGTTATCTCGGGATGATTCTTGATAACCACCTTAGATGGAACGGCCATGTGAGTGCTCTTCGTGTTAGGGTCAAGGCAAGAAGCTCTATCTTGCGTGTGTTAGCCCGGAGTAAGACAGTCTGCAGAGGTGTCTGCTGTCGACGTACAGGAGCTTTGTACACTCTGTATTAGACTACCACCTGCCCTTCCTCTGCTCGGTACAACGTCATATAACGACGCTGCAGGTGGTTATTAATGAGTGCCTACAGATTGTCTCTGGTGTCTTCGCCTGTTGAAGTGCTTTGGGTAGCGTGCGGCGAGCCCTCACTGCCCTCTCGTGCGAAACAGCTGTTGGTTCTTCTATGCATGCGGCATATAAGTTGTGGCCGGGAGATCCCGGTTGGGAGCATCCTTCGTGACTATGGGAGCCTAGATAGTAGAGTGTGCTGCGTGTTAGGTGCTGCGGGGCATGGCATGTTGCTTCTACAAGAAGCATCCCGCCTAAGGCTTTGGGAAGTTCAGCGTGTGTGTCCTGTTAGTCCTGTTAGTCCTGTTAGTCCTGGTGTCCGGGGGTTGCACGATTGTTTACTCCGGGACACGTGGAGTGTGAGGTCTATTGTGATGCGTCGTTTCGGAGGATTGAGCGCGAGGGTGGGGTGGGAGTAATGATACCATCTCTGAAGTTCTGTGTGAAGCGCCATCTGAGTGCGCCGGTGTCAAGCACGGTATGTCAATTGGCAGCCATGCCAGTAGCATTGGATGTAGCTTTGGACCTGCAGCTTCCATCTTTTGACATTGTGGTGGATTCACAGGCGGGAATCGGTTTGCTGAAGCTGGCAGTCAACCATATGGAAATAGGGGATCCTCTGGTTTTTACTGTTGTCTGGAAACTGGCTGGCATCTCAGTCAGGGAGTTTTGTCGTCCGGATGGAGCGGGACACTCGGGGATAGGGCAGAGGAAGCGGTAGTTGGAGGGGAAGAGGAAGTAGGTTTGATTTTGGCGGTGAGATTTTGGAGGCAGCTAGTCCGTGAATGGCTTCGGCAGGAATGGGAGCAGCAGTGGCGACAAGCACCATCTGAGAGATATTTGTTTGCAATTCACCCGATATGCGATCAGCGGTCAGTACTTAATGGGTTTCCGCATTGGAAGGCCTGTCTCTTGAGTCGGCTACGCACTGGTCACACATTGTTGCGTGCGCACCAACATAGATTGGGTTGGGTAGGTTCTCCGTTATGTCTTGTGTGCGGAGTACATGATATACCGGAACATTTTTTTTTAGTCTGTAAGCGGTGTGCCAGGGAACATCGAGTGTTGTTGAGGTGAGTGGTTTCCCATCCGACTCTGCAGTTGCTCCTGGAGTGTGTGTCTGACATTACTGCCAGGGCAAGGCTACCAGCAGTAGTGAACTATTGTGCGCATGCAGGGGCTAGGTTGTTGGGGCAAAGGGTGTGATTTCTGTTGCTAGGCAGTGTGGTGATTTTGGTGTATTGCGACCTATTGAGTTGTGTTTTGTTTTTATATTCTTAATCTTGTGGAGAGCGTGCAACTAAGGTTCACGGCTCTTGAATAAAGAATTTGAATTTGAATTTGGACACGACACCTGTGTAGTTCCTCTGGATAGAGTCATGTGAACCTCTTCTGCATGTCAGAACGGCTGAGCTTCTGTGCTCTCTTGGCATGCGCAATGTTAGCAGAGGTATGGATGACTGTGTTCACAGGATCTTGTGCAATTATTGTACTCTCCGTCCATCAATTTTGGTCATGTTGGGCCCTCTTGGACAAGCTGCACTGCTGCTTCAGCGTGCCTCTTCTATTTCTCCATTGGGAATGGTCCGCGCTCTGCCTTTCTGCCCGTGGTGATGGGTTCCGCAATGTGGTGTGTCTTCACGCCATGTGTCACTGACTGTGATGTCTACTGTGATGCCTCGATCTGCAGGCTGACCAGTTCTGGGGGTGTGGGCATAGTGGTTCCGTCTTTGAAGCTGTTTTGAAGACGGAAGCGAATGTCCGTGTCGTCCAGCACTGTTTGTGAGCTCTGTGCCATCTCGATGGCTGTTGATACCGTCCTCGACATTGATCTCCAGTCGGTTACTAGTTGCACAGACTCACAAGGTGCTATTGCGGCTTTGCGGCGTACCACCATGGGTCTGGACTTCAGTGACCCATTCTTTTTTAGATCTGTCACAAGATGTGTGTTGCGTCACAGCGTGGTCTGATCAGGGTTTCCTGGATCAGAGGCCATGCAGGTGTTCCTGGCAATGAGCAGGCTGACGGACGCGCCAAGTCTGCAACACGTGATACAGAGGCAGAGTCGGTTGCCCCGGTTACTCTACCAGTAACGAGGCGGCCTCTGTTGCGTGCATGGTTGAGGGCTAAGTAGGATAGTGAGTGGTCCGCGGCTACTACAGGTCGGTTTCTGTAGGCCCTACAGTCCGGCTGCTCCGTGTCATCCCCTCTTGACTCCATCGCTCTCTCGATGTCACGTGTCCTGTCGCGGCTCCGCATAGGCCACTCCCTGCTTGCGGCACACCATCACAGGACAGGGTGGGCTGCGTCTGCGATACGTCATACATTAAAGCATTTTCTCCCAGAGTGCCTTGTGTTGCATCGTGAACGGAGGCGCTTAGCAGGTCATATCCGTCCTGCGGAGCAACCGACTCTACAAAACTTGCTCTCCTTCGACGCCTCCGATGGGTAGTTGTTCCGGCTATGGGCAGTGGCTGCCTTTGTCAGAGACACAGCCACTCAGGTGTACGTGGACGCGTCCCATACTTCCGCCACTGTCTCCCGCCGTAGTTCCCTACTCCTTCTTCCTCTCTTCGTTTTGTCAAGTTGGTAGTGACAGGAAGTGAAATGTTGAGTTGCCTGTTTTTGATATGCTGGTTCTGGGACGGTTGTGTGTCATTTTTGAATTTACACTCAGGTTCACATCTGGCGATCCAATGATAGCCAGCATGTATTATGTGCAACTGTGGGGTTAGTGCGTGTTTGTGCCTTGCAGACGAGGACGGACAAGTGGTGTTACAGTATTTCTGTAGACATGGACACAGTGGTGTTTACACCATGGGGGTGGGGGGGGGGATGAGCTACATAGTTGCTATTTTGTAATTTTGTTGTGTACAGTTTTTTCCGGATGTTCATCTGGTATGGCTATTTGTACTTAAGGTAGTTTAAGTTTTAGTGGCTGTAGTAGGGCGCGAGTCCTTGGACCGAGGCCCTAATAAACAGATTCAGATCAGATTCGGGAACAATCACGGTGATTAAACTTAAAGCAAGGGAGGCTTACTTGCTTAACCCTTAAACTGGCATCGTACCCTACGTGATACGTACTACAAACAAGCAAAAAACTAAGTCCCATTGCGCATCGCCACCTTTGTGATGGGTCCCCGGGGACCCTAAGCAAAGATAGCAACAACAGCATAGTGGTTAGCGTCCTCTTCTCCTAACCAACAGAACGATAGTTCGAATCGCTTGACTGACCTAAAAAAATAGCTAGTAGTTGTTGTGCCACATTAAAGGTAAATGAATGCTGGCTTTCTCAGTGATACGGTGTTTTTTAGCATTCGGTCAAATGCAGGTATGCGGTTTCTCTGTGCTGCGCCAGAATCGCGGGGGAAAGGATCCGTTAACATTTTTCCGTTGAATAATCATGAGAGGGTTGTAGCTAGAAAAGGGAGGGGAGAACAGGACGTGAAAGAGGAGGAGGGGAAAAGAGGAGGAAGAAGAGGAGCGGGGAAGGTGAGGGGACTGGGTACAGAGACGGGGAGAAGAGGGGGAAGTCCGTTAACACTTCCATCAGATGACATTTTCACACGTCAGTTCACAGAGGTCGGGTTTGGGTAACACCAGGTCGCATTGTGAACGAGCAAATTAAAGGATTAGGCAAACAGTTAAATATTACAAATGCGGTATGCTTTCCTAAGAAGACAAACACCGGTAGAGGATAAGACTAGGAAACTGAATCCGGGTCTAGCTAGTTTACATCCTAAAGGAATATTTTATCGACGAGGGGTTCCTTTGAACTTGCTTTGCTACAAGCAGGCTTTACTGCACGAGCAAGCCCTAAGAAAATTATTACCTTTTTTTTTTTGGTCCACGCGAAAACATTAAAAAAAAATAAAAAAAATGTATCCATCCTGCGCGTTAAAATTTTCATTTCAAACGCAATAAAAAATTGAGCCGTGTTTTGGCTAGATTTGCCCCGAGCATTAAATTGGCCAATGGTGGCATCGTCATGCATGCACTTCAACAGCGAGACAGGAAACCAACACACAAAATATTCAAACCTTCACCGAAAAGTAAGTTGCAAAGTCCCGTTGGCCATTTTTTTTGGGCATATGTGACCTTTGTCATTTTAAGTAAAAAAAAAAAAAAAAAATTGCTCTTGCGAGAAAAACTAATTTTGTTTCCTTTTCTAACTTTATCAATATAAAAAAGGGTTCTGAAAAATTATACTATAATACTGCGCTAAATTAAAACTTTCTTTGGCATTATGATCACGGCTCATTGCCCCAGGGCCTCTATCAGCTCTTTGGACTTTTAAAATACTGTCTTTTAGTCTTCTGTACAACCAAACCGCTGAGAAGACTATTGCGACAACTTTGTCCGTCCACTTGTCCGACCGTCGCGTTTTTCAACTTCTGAACGGGAACAGACAGTAACGACGTGGTATGAACTATTAGATTCAGTGACTAAAAGTTAGTTTAAAAACACGGCAAATTAAAACATAGTTACTTCCTAATAGCTAATAGGCTTTCTCGACGTAACTCAATGAAATAATACCATTTGATCGTCGCATTTAAACCATAAGTATAAAATGCAACCGGAAAAACAAAAGGGTTTCGTTAAAGACACACAATAGCTTAATTTAAAAGTCTCGACGCCATGCTTAAGCAAATTCTCCGTTAATTGCTACTTACGATATTAAACCTGGAGGTAAAAAAAAATTAGGCCTAAAACTTAAAATTAGGCCTAATATTACGTTGCCACGATTATATTATGACGTCTAACAATTGCGTCTCTCCTGTCACTTTGCACGCTACCACTGATCTATATACGCGACCCACCGAACACTGTAATTGTGTGCCGGGAGGTGCAGCGTGTTGCATAAATGAATAGTTTTGCTATCCAATCCAATTCTCCGTTACCTGTAACTTAAGAAATTAAAATGGCAGGTAAAATTGGGCCTAAAACCTGACAATTTACGCCTAAAATCTAAAATAGATCTAAAAGCTAAACGCATTTTTAACCGGCACTTGTGATGGTTACTGCTTTTAGATTATATAACAGAGATCGTTGTTGCAGTGCGTGATAGAGGTGTGCGCCTGAACATATTTAGAAGTGGTGGAAATGCACAGAAGATCAATAATTGTGACTAGGTCGTTGCTGTAGCCGTTCGTTGTCTTTTGGTCCGGTGTTAGTGTCAGATCAACCTTCCGGTTCCTTCCAACGATTAATGTTTGATAAACTATTATTATTATTATTATTATTTCAACCTCAACACCTGCTGGCATCCAATCAAATCAAATCAAACATGCTACGTCGCCACCTCATTCTGTCGTTGCTTTTAATCAGTGCCGCAGTCGTGCCACGAGCCTTCTCTATGTATTTAGTTCAAGGCTATCATGCGGGGGTGTACGTAAATTTCTCCGCGTTTTCCTGATTCCTTTGTACGTTGTAGAAAAATTCACGTTTCGAGTCCCACATTCCATCCGCATCATTATTACCATTATCCCATCATACGTGCGTGGATCTTCATCGCACAGCGTGGTCCATCCAGCTTTATCTCAGTGGTCCATGAATACAGGATGTTTCAGTTCAACATGTCTTTCCCCGAGGATCGTTCTTCAGAGCACAACAATGCATAACTCAAGTGGGTTAAAGGGTTAAAGGGTTTAACGAGGGTTAACCACTCCTGGTCATCTGCCCGAAGCCCTAAGGCCCAAGTGAACTCAAGTGAACTCGATGTACAACAATTCCGCATTACGAAATACCGTGACAAACTTCGCAAATCCCAATTCCGAACTACAATTGTTACCTTTCACATTTTCCCCATTCTCGATACTATCATGGTTTTTCGATCAGCGTCTTTTTACCCAAAAGACGCTGATCGAAAAACCATGATACTATGATAAGCTCTAGATTTAGGGTTTGGTTTAACATCTCTGTAATGTGTAGTTCAGTGGCAACCCGTGCCACTGCACTGTGACTGAGATTGTCGCTAATGACCTTGTTGTCGACGTGCCAATAAACCTCGCTTCCCCCTCCCTATTCTCGACTATGCCGACAACTCATAAAAGTCCGTATATTTTCGGCTGTATTTAATTATAGAATTAGTTGTCCCCCACTTTGCTTCAGACCAAAATAGAGTACCATGTGAGAGTACCATCATGTGAGAGTACCATCATGTGAGAGTACCATCATGTCCTCTCACACATCATCACTCTCACAATTCATCTCTTTCATCCATTAACTATGATTAGAAGGGTATCCTTGCATTGGTGGATGAGCGTTATACTTACCATCAAAACCAGAAATATTAAAGATCTGAGCAAAGAGAAACCACCTCTGTCATCAATATCGATGCTCATCCACTAGCATCGATCGACTCCATCACATCACACCAAATCCATAAACCAGTCCCCGCAAAGGTAGCTAGCTATTAACTCATAGGCAGTTGATTAACGCAAGTGCACCTTAACCACTAAGCCTTGCCTTTTTTTCCTGATGCAACAGCTTGTGGCGACACAAAATATATGAAAAAAGGTTGATACAACAACGCAAACTACTACTACGAGAGAAGTGACAAGGCACAAAGAATCCCTAGATTGTGATTTTTGGGAGCTCTATGACCATCCTTCAATGCAAACTTAGACCGCACATTACGCGAAAACCACAAGGACTATTGAAACCACACTTTGCATGTCGTATCACGGGTGCTTGGACAAGGTTCGTCAAAAAAAATCTGGAATCGGACAGGGGGTTGAGGAACCATCTGGATGACAAAATGGGAAGAGGTCTGAGCCAAGAGCAAAGAGACAACAGCCACAACAACAACGAGAGTTGTCGCCATGTCAGTTATTAAACCGAGGCCATGTCTAATTGTTAATGACGTGTTTTACAAAGGGTTTCAAAGGGTTTGACGAGCGTTAACCACTCCTGGTCATCTGCCCGAAGCCCTAAGGCGTGATTTGCAAGAGCCAAACAACAATTAGAAAGCAAAAGCAAGCTCGTTTGATGTTTAAAGTAAGGTTTAACTGATCCGAAGTCAAAACAGCAGAGGAACACAAATAAACTTTCCTGTAAGGTTTCACATACCGCAGTGTTCCTGTTCGGTTTACTCCAGGTGAAACCTTACTGCTGTATTCACATGTATTTACAGTGTTTACTTTAAAACACGATAGGTCTTTATTGGTTCGTTCTATTGGTTCGTTCTCGTTAGTTTAGACCTACAGATTAAATAATTCAGGGTTCGTGCGACTACTTGAAAACCTGGAAAATACGTTGAACATAAAAATGAAATACCAGTCCTGGAGTCTTGACGATGAAATCATGAAAAGTGGTGTATGTATCAATAGGATGAACGAAACGGACAACTTGATTAGAATAATGCTGCAAATGTAGCCCCGAAAAGTAGGCGAATTTATGCACTAAATTATTCATACAATAATGTTGAAAATTGGGATATGGTTTTAATTTTATTTACGTGTCTAATGGTTGAAGACAGCAGTAAAGTTTAACGTGGACTAAACAGTACAAGAACACTGCGGTATGTGACATCTTACACGAAAGTTTGTTTGTGTTACTTTGCTGTTTTGACTTCGGATCAGTTAAACCTTACCTTAAACATCAAACGAGCTCGTTTTTGTTTTCTAATTTCGTGACACTTTGACATACCAAGTTGGTTTTCTGTACTCGTCGCAAACGGACTGAATTTCGCTCGCTTCTCTCGCTCATTCTGTGGAAGTCCTTCGTTTGGTTTGTCCGCAGCTATCTATCAACGGCTTTGTCCGTTATTTGTAATTCACCCAAAACCAAAACCGGTATATGAAAAGCCGCTAAGTTTCCAAAAAGGATCAGCCTTTGAAAGTAGTGATATCATTTAACCAGGTAAAGGTCGCAAAGGTTAATCCTATTAGCTAACTTAATCGCACATACTAATAGTTCGAAAGTTCAATGAATACTAGACGATTGCTACTAACGGTAGCAACCTTAGAGTTTTCATTTAACGTCCAAAGTATTATTCGGTGCGATTAACTTGGCTAATAGGATTAACCTTGGCGGCCTTTCCCTGGTTAAACGATATCACTACTTTCAAAGGCCGACCCTTTTTAGAAACTTGGCGGCTTTTCATATACCAGTTTTGGTTTTGGGTGGATATCACAACTTTCATAGGCCTGTGAATGCAAAGAAGCCCACGGTTTAATCTCCTCTACCTTTTTTGTCTGGAGGTATTTCACCCGTATAAATTTTCTCATTCGTAATTATCACATTTGCCATTGCCCAATTAACCGTTACATCAGCCAAATTGACACGGTTTGGTTTATTGTATGCCCATGTTTCACATGCTTAAGTTTGATCAATCCCATTTTTGAGCACACTGGCTAACACACGCTAATTTTCGTTCGCTTCGCTCACTCAAACAGCGCATCCCTCTTCAGTTCCTCCTGCCGAGGTTAATTTTAATCACGCAATAAAGTAAAATTGCTCACTCAATCACAATTAATCTCATCTGTTTGGCCGATCATCTACTTAGTGGCATCACACTATAGCATATTTCTACAGTAACCATCAAACTCCACATATTACTAAGACATATTTACTTGAAAAAATTTAATTTTTTCCTCCTTGACTGGACCCTGTGCTCACGATCTGCATTGTGTTTCAAATTTTCGTGCCAATGATAGATTCACAGTCTATTTTCCGTTACAACTTCCGTAGTTTAGCTACCATGGTGTACTCAAGTAACTATACTATACCATACTATAAAATTCACTGATCACCGTCACAATATTTCACTTTTCAAATATCACATAATATTAACTCACTGAACGGTATCCAACCAGCAACCAAGCTTAGCTTATTTACAATGTCGTTGATTGATTGATTGGGTATATTAGGGCCCTGGCCCAAAGCAAAAAGTTAATAATTACAAAAATAGTTATTTTTTTAAAACTCGAGTAAATTGTTGCGGTGTATGAAACGGTGCGCGTGTAACACTTAAACATAATCTATTGTTGGATGGCAATACAAACAATAGTTACAACAATAATTTTGCATTTAAGCACCACTTCAGGGCCACTTCTAGTTTCAACCCCCATTTTACAAAAAGGCACTCCCCGTACTACTCTTTACCTGTGTGTCATTTATATATGCAAACTTTTCCTAATGAGCTGTAGACGTGATTTTATACCCTATCAGAATTAACATGGAATCTCTGACCTTAGCTAGTAGTAGGCCAGTAGTTGCTAGCCAGTAACACAAATCAACGTTATCGAGGGCACGTTTTCTCCACAAAAGACTCCTTTCCAAACTTTAATGTTTTGGTATTCTTCTTTACTGGACCCACGACACCTGATTCCAACGATTTCCAAATTTCTACTTCATGGGGAATTTACACTAGTATGCTGAAATCATGTATAAGCTCCTTACAGTTAAAAGACACAGTCTGCTAGTGAGCCGCCATCTGACAACAATTAAACAATTACACCCTAACAATTACGCTCTAACAAATAAGCTCCAACAACAATAAATCATCTACTTGGCGGCAACGCACCAGCGTGTGTCTAGATATACAACAGCTAGCCAAATGGGCAACGGACATATTAGCTTTAACACTGGAGAGTGACGTGAAATCGTTACGTAAATCAATTGGTAATAATAATAATGATAATGCTTCCTCTTCACGTTCGGGTGAATTGTTGGCTCACCAGCATTGTTAGCATTTGCTTATTCTTCAGTCTACGCCAAGCGTCTGCGGCCTTGCAGTTCTAGAAACACCGGTTCTCGTCAGCTCCCCGAAGTTAAGCAGCATTGGCTGGATTGATACTTGGGTGGGTGACCGCCTGGGAATCTGGCTGTTGCAGACATGGGGGCCTTAGGGTTTCGGGCAGATGACCAGGAGTGGTTAACGCTCGTTAAACCCTTTGAACCCTTTGAAGCGTCTGGCGTTTGCTGATTGGCATTGTTGCATAAAAACAATGTGTAAAACAATGTAAAAACAATCAATCTGGTCGTTTAGAGCTCTCTAGCCCTTGAACCACTTGACCAATTAGAAAAGGCCTTATGGAAAGGGCACATCTGCAGACCAATACCTGTAAAATTAGCTAAGAATCAACTTTATCGAACAAATAGTTTCATCTGTAGAGAGCGTGGTAAAAACGTGTCGTGCCAAGGACAAGAACAACAAAAAGCCAAAAAAGATACTCACGATCCTATAGCTCGAGTCCCGATCTCTGGTGTGACAAATCGTGAGAGGAAATATTGAAAGACAGCAGAGAAATTAAGCATCGAAATTTCGGCTTTAACATGGGGGGTTGAGGTCAAATCTCACAGTAAATGCGACCGCCTTTACTGATAATTGATAAAGCGAAATGTCAATTTCGTGGAATGTTTGAGCATTTTGATTTTGAAAATAAATATTTACGCTACTGGAATCGTTTGTATTGTTGATTGTTATACCCAACCAAAATTAATTGGAACTTCGCGCCGTTGATGAGTAACGGCCCATTTAAGGGCTCGTTTACGCAACGAGATCTTCTCGCTCGCCGAAAGCTATTTGCTAGACAACCGTTATTTATTTACGATTAATTTCCCGTTTCTATTAAATGAATGCGGTAATAGACAACAAATTAAATGTATTATAAATAACAACACGGACAAAGAAAGAACAAAGTTCAACAGTCATTTTAAACATTGCTACAACATTGTTGCCATTTCACGCTATTTCCAAAATTTGCTATTCTCGCTGAATAAACAGCTACTAGCAGTGATCAAACGACGTCAGAATAAATAGCAACTCGCAGCGAGAATTCAAAATCCAACATGGCGTCCATTTCGTAGTTAGCGAATCGAAGACAAACCTTCGAATGTCGGTATTCATGAATCTGTTTGTCGTCGTGTACTGCAGTAAAAATTGTTTTCTTCTTGTCATAAATCGACGCTGCCATGTTGCAAGCATCGTACGTCGTGTCGCGAGGCACGAGATAAAATTTGCGTCCGCAGTGTTGTCATGGTTACTCCGTATAGACAACTCGAAAGCCGCATTCTCCGACAACGGCGAGAAGCAGCCAGCAGATTTAGTATTGACCAAGTAAAAACTAGTAAGCGAGAAAACTGTCCTTGCGTAAACGCGCCCTAACAGCTTGCTCGCCTAACGCTATTTGCTACTCAACCATTATTTATTTACGATTAGGTTCCAGATTATACTAAACGAATGCGGCAATACATAACAAATTAAATACATTATAAATAACAACGCGGATAAAGCACCAAGTACAGCAGTAATTTTAAACGTTGCTGTAACATTGTTGGTCATTTTACATTATTTCCAAAATGTGCTATTCTCGTGCAAAGAACAGCTTCTAGCAGTGTCAGACGGCTCGCAGCGAGAATTCAAATTCCAACATGGCGTCCGTTTCGGGGTAATCGAATTGACACCGAGCCATGGAATGTTGTGCATTCAGAAATCAGTCCGCTGTCTTGTACTGCTATACAAATAGGTTTCTTGATTTCATAAATCGACGTTGTCACGCCACATGCATCGTACTTAACTGTTGCGAGGCACGAGGAGAAGACCTGCCATCTGCGTCATTGGCATGGTTACTACGTATAGACAGCTCGAAAGCCGTATGCTACGGTAAAGGCGAGAGCAGTCGGCAGATTTAGTATTGATCAAGTAAAAGCTAGTGAGTAAGAAAATTGTCATTACATAAATCTGCCCTAATAAGCACAGACTGGTTTGCTACTTGTGGCTTTTATAAAACTGCAGTCGATACCGCTTACAAAGAACATCAACGGACGATGAAAAAATTCTTTATAACCGAAAATTCTTTATATCCGGAAGAGAATAGCACTAACTCTGTCAGAATGGCCCTTTGCAATATGTTCTTTAAAAGCAATAATTCCTTAAAACTGAGTTCCTTATAAACGGCGTCTACTGTATTGTTCAGTGACAACGCGCAGAATTTCGTTAGGGTGTAATTCCCCAGATCCTACATTAATGTGGCATCTGACGATCTGCCATAAAACAAATATCACGTACCATCTTTGTAGGAAGGGCAGTGCGGAAAACTTATTGAAAAGTCTGCAACGCTCACTAAAATCTAGTGTATCTGCAGGTTTATCTGTTGAAAATGACCAATTAGATTTTCTAACTCAATGCAAGTCTCTATGCACTCGAGTATTATTTTCACGTAACACAGTTCTGGCAGCTTCAACCTGGCTCAAACCAAGTAAGTCTTGTGGGCCTGATGGTTTTTCTGCTTTCTTACTAAAGACGATCACAAAAATGAAGTTTGTTATCTACTGTCTAGAATTTTTGACTTTCTCTGAACTGGGTATGTGCCGTCTACATGGAGTCAGGCTAATGTGGTTCCTGTCTTTAAGAAGGGCTCTCTCTCAGACTCGTCAAATTACAGACCGATTGCCCGTACTTGCGTCACTTGCAAACTCTTGGAAATGGTTATTTGCGATGAGCTTGTCTCCTTTCTAAAGAAACATTCCATTCTACGGCAGGACCAATTTGGGTAAGTCCTGGGCAGATCTACAAGTGTTATATTATTTTTGGTACTTGATCGCTGGACGAGTGCCCTCTACTTTGGTACTCCTTTGGACACAATGTATTAGATCTTTAAAAAGCCTTTGAATCGGTTATCCACAGTAAGCTTCTCTTTAAGATTGATTGTGTGGCATTCCAGTAAGATTAAAGAATGGATTTCATTCTTCCTTCGAAGCAGATCCCAGCGAGTTCAAATTGACAACTGCTTTTCATCTTGGACTCCTATTCCATACGGAGTTCCTCACGGTTCTGTTCTGGGGCCTCTCTTGTTTCCGATCTACATTAATGAGATAATTTTTGTTATCCCAAATATTTTGAAACCAAAAATGTTCGCTGATATCCTAAAGGTTGGGGGAGGGAACCTGGGAGAAGATCTTAGGACCACGACTTACAGATCCGATATGTTGGGGAATGGTCAGATTGCTGGCAGCTCCCCATCGCAATATCTAAATGTCATTCTTTCCGTGTTGTAAAATGAATCCTTGAACCCATTACATGCTTAAACAGATGCTCCTTCCACAAATTGCGGAAGTACGAGACTTGGGAGTTTGGTTCTCTAGAAACTTAAAATTCCCCAACCCATTGCCAAAAGGTATGTACCTTGGCATATCACCGATCTTCTTTTATTAAAAGGTGCTTCACTTCTTGTAGTTGGACGTCTTTAGCATGGGCATATAAGGTTTTTGTGAGGCCAATCTTGGAGTACACTACCCCTGTTTGGTCTCCATACTAGTTATAGGACGTCGACGCATTGGAAGCAGTTCAGAGACGCTTCATTAAGCGCCTCCCAGGTTTGCGCGACTTTCCTTTTGGGATTAGCCTCGACAGACTGGGTCTTGAGTTATTGGAGTTGCAAAGATTGAGGTTCGACTTTGCTTTGGTTTATCGGATTTTGCATAACCCCATCGAAGTTGATCCTCCACTTTTTTTTTTATTTTGCCCCTTGCTTAAATGTAACTAGGGGACATAATTGGAAATTGGCTGTTTCGGCATCTCGCACTGATTGCTGTAAGCATTTTTTTTTCTATGCGAGTGATCCCTATCTGGAATGCTCTTAATAGGGAAACTGTAAATATTAGTTGTATCCTATCTTTTTGCCGAATGCTTAGGAAGGAACCCTTCCATTGTTTTCGCAGACGCCCGCTGCCCGGATCTGCCCTAAATCTCACCCGGAACGGCATAACAGGATAATCACCCTGCCATCTCCGTCCACCTTTGGTGCAGAAGTTTCTTATTATTTTTTTTTTTCATTTATATAGCTCGCGTTATTCTGCATTGAACGTCTGGGACGACGTCATCGAATCTGTTCTTAAGTAGAAATGTAAGGAACCGTCTATCGTTGTTGGCACCTATATAGAGCAGCGTCAAGTGACGTCATATGGCGACAAGAGAGATACCTGCAAGGGGCACTAGATTGAAATGGTTGGTTAAACATCGGCACTTCTAGTCACCCCAGTGATTTGAGAGTAGATTTCGTAGGCTTAAAAAACCGTTGTTTTCTCCAATCCCTTATGCTACGAGGTTGTAATCGGAAAATGAAGATTCTACTTGCTTAAAAATGTCAGCAACTGCCAACAAATCGACAAAAATCGCGCGTTTTAGGCCTAAGAAATCCAGTCTAATAGCATTGGCTTCAGTAAGACGCTCTTCTTTGCCCCCACCAGCGCACCTTGCAGCTAACCGTGTTACTGGCTCCACCATAGAGTTATATACAATAATACTACGTCGTGTCACTGCCCTATAAAGCAGTGACATTTGCCGCCATATTGGCACCAGATTAACACCAGTATGGGTTTTGGAGGGGATAACTACAAGGTGCACTACATAAAACTGGAGGGAAAAACAACGGAAGACCAGATTTCTTAGGCTTAAAATAACGTTGTTTTCTTCAACAACAAAAATCGCGCGTTTTAGGTCTAAGAAATCACTCTTTACAGCATCGTCTTCAGTATGACGCCCTTCTGTTTCTCTCTGCAGTGCCCCTTGCAGCTAACCCATTAAGGCTCCAGCATAGAGTTATATACAATAATACTACGTCGTATTATTGTATATAATAACAATATACAATAATTAAATGCCACTAAGAAGTCTGGCAAAGCATCATCACTCCCGACCCAATGCCCACTATACAATCTGTGATTGATACGAGATAACAAACTGTCCGTGTCTCGGGGAGTGCGTCTCCTTTAAAACTTTCCCGATGGAGGGGGGGGGGGTGAGGGGTAAGTACTCCTAAATAACTGCGTTGTTCGCATAGAACCATGAAGACACCGCAACGAAAGTTTGGTATTTCAATTAAAAAGCCCATTTGTGAGGAACACGTAAAGGAGAGCACGTTAAACATTTTGTTGTCTCAATGACAATTTACTTTATTCTTTGAGTTTCAGAAGTTTAATTGGTTACGTTTGTTCAAAGATTATACATGTTGTCCGTCCTTCTGTATTGTTCAATTTTTAGGGCTTGGGAAGGAGACCTAGTAAGTAAAAGGAATGTTAGTAAGTATTGTAAAAATAACTAGAAAAGTAAAAAATAAACTAATGCTAACAAAAATTGGATTTAAACAGAACTGGGTTTCTTGCCGAAAGGAGCAGTTGCTCATAGTGTGCGTTTGTAGGAAACATGTACGTAAGGGTTTTGTTTTGTACATAGTTATATTAAGATGCACTCCTCCTTTATTTAAAGGTGCATTCCTCCTTTATTTAGGAGGGGTTGCTGTGGTATTTGTATATCACGTTAAGTGAGTATCAGATATCTGTTAATCAACACGCCAATTTTAACTACTGTTGCACACGTTATATACATTTATTACGTCACTTGTACAATGTTGTCTGTATTACCCACTAGGGCACCTCAAAAGTATAAATACTCATGACACCGCCTTGTCAAAGTTGCACGTTACGTAACTCATAATTGTGAGTTGCCGCTGTCTTTTGCGTACTTTAGGCATGGCCCCAGGAATCCACTTCGTTTCCACAACCACTTGGCATATAACACAGTATAATCTACACTGACCATTACAAGATTTAAACATTTCAAGTTTTGAAATTTAAAGTTTTTACGCAATTCTTTGTGGAAACACGACCACGCTCCGGTCGCCTGAGAATATTAATGTTCATTTATTTATTTATTTAACATAAGTGCCGGTTTCCCAAAGGAATGCGGCATAGCAGCCAATACAAAAAAAGATGTATAAATATTTTCTATATCAAATAAACAGTTCGAATCGCCACCAAAAAAGCAGGATTGCGGTCGAAATAAATATAAGAGCATTCAAGTTCATTAATCCATTATACAATATTGTGTAATGGGGGAGGGGGGTCGGGATGTTCAGATACGTCAACAAAGCGTGAATTGCGGCATCACCATCTATAATAAATAATCCTTAGTCTTGAAATCGTATCAGCATCACCCTAGAAGCGCAAGAACGCTTGATCGACGTGGCGTGGCCTATCGCATCATTTACAACATGGCTGGCTGTGTCCTGAGTGCTCATACGGTTCCAGTTTCAATCGGTCATCCATACTCTTGCATGCCAAGGCACAACAAACTTAACAAACGTCAAACAAACAATTGTGAACAAGACCAGAATATGATTTAGTGGATGAAAATTAAAATTGGTGGCATTTTATGTGCTTTGCAGTTTTTTTCCTGTCAGGGGGTCCCCTTCTGTTTAAAACTTAGCCGTGTCACAAGTCAAACTAATCTGGGAGTGAGGAATTTGCTTGTATAGCCTATTTCTTTGCAAAGAGGCTGCGATACAAGGGCCTGAAACGAAACCTCAAGTTGGCAACTGGAAACGAATTCCTTTTTATTTCCGGCCTCAAATGAAATGATGCACGATCACAGCAAAAATGTAAGACGAACTGCCTCCGTGTGCTCCATTTCTGGGGTAATGTAGCACAAAAATTGCTCTTAACGTTATCACTGAAGCATTGAAGATGCAGATTCATAGCCTGCCTCAGGAAAACGTGGTCTGCGTCATTGTGGATTCCGATACTCGCGTTTATACGTAAAAATGTCTACGTCTTCGAACCCTGTCGTCATATGGAACCCACGCGCTGGATTCTTCGTGCGACACAACGCTGACGTACGCTGGTGCATGAAGATAAAGTTTTTGCAGGAATCAAATTATTAATGAGCCATGTGCTCAGCGATGCGCGAGCCAATCACAAAGACATGCATGCTACGTTGACATAGATCCGTCAAGGCACCTGATCTTACGTCGTCTAAGCTGCGTCGATCGCAGAATTACAACATTAGGCGATAACATGCGGTAGAAAGTTTCGTGGACAACAGAAGTGTGCATTCGATATGTGTAACCGACATTTACCCAGTTCGATATTTGGCCCTCATTCTTCGACTGTTCATTTCTTTGAGAAGACTTAGTAAGGTTTGACCTCGGTCTCCCATGTTGAAGCCCAAATTTCGATGCTTATTTTCTTCACCATCTTTTAATATTTTCCACTCAAATTTAGTGTATAAGCTTTGCTTGTCTTTGTGAACACGTGTACCAACTTTTATTATACCTTCCAATTTAATCGTACAATAAAGATAAAGTGGGACGTAAGTGGGACGTAAAGAGGGATGTAAAAAATCCTCCCCCTACCAGAAAATGTGTTTATTTACTCCACTGGGATTCGGAGAATGAGTTTGGGTTAGATGGAGTGCAGAAGACTTAAACGCGCAGTGGGCTATCAGAAAAGACAGACAGACAGACAGACTGAACCAGGTTGGAGGAAGGTAATAAGTTAATAACGATGAACGGTGGTAATGAAAGGGTAAAATACTGACTTATTCGGAGTAAGCTTGTTCGGCTGGATTTAACGGTCCAGGACTAAAGACGTTTATGAATGCTTGCCCACCTATACGCAACAAGATTCTCCGTCTAATTCACTTAATAGAATTCAAATGAATAATAGTGAATAGATGGTTTGGGGGCATGATGGACTTAGGTCAGTTTGAAAAAGTATTAAAACAAATATGGCCAAAAATATACAGGATTTATGACGCTTGCCAGATCATCGGGGAGAGTTGGGAGGGTTGGATACTTGGAATATAAAAGAAAATTATGCGGCTAGGAGCTAACATATTGGTAACCAAGGAAATACACGCGAATACATTGTTGTCAATCATGGCGCACAGAATTCAAGTATTGTTGAAGTTTTTTTTTTTGCTTTTTTGCAAACTGGGTTATCTGCCACACGACGATGAGAGGGACAATTGAGCTGGAGAAATTGTTGAAATTGAATTGAATTGAATTGAACTGAATTTATTCACGAGCTCAATCCTACTGAGTGATCAGCCCGACAAATACGAAAAAGGACAACGAGAAAGAAGTAACAACAAAATGCAATCAACGTTAATAACAAAATTCAAATAACAAAACCAATGATTCAGCCCGCAACACGTCAACGCACTAAATCATTGCAAAGACCTGCAGAGATCTGTTTAGAAGTATTGTCAACAATCAATACAACAGCATTCCTTTGGGCTAGGCAGATTGCAGCGATTCTCGGCACAAGGCTTACTGAGGTAGCACTATAGGGAAGCGCTTGGACATTCCTGTTGCGAGTCCAGGGTGAACTTCTACATAGTAGCGTTACGTAGAGTACAGGCTCCAAGTGCGCATTGGGACCCAAACTCCTGGTCCACGACCAACGGTGGTCAACAGGCTTATTGCTGAGTGATTCGACGGTGCAAAGTGTAATGTTCTGTGTCTTAAATAAAGGACACCACTACAGGTTGTGGGTTCTAAGTGAGCAGCAGCTTACATGGCAGCTGCAAGCCTTTATATAAGTTTAGGTGAAGTGCATCATGGGAAGTGATGTCACTCCAATTACAACAGTGATTGGTTAATACCTATGAGCCAATTAAGTTATGAGATGACAGCTGACCAAAGACTACTTAGCAGTATGTAGAATCACTGTAATCATACACTACACAAACGCTAGAACTGCATCCTTTTCCGCAACTGGCGCACAAGGCGTGCTGTAGGCCGTGTCCCATCACATCATTTTATTTGACGAATTGTTAAAAGGACATACATACCTTCTCGCTATATTCTAGCATCCTGCTCGAAATATCTTTTGCAACATTTACTTAGATTAGAGTGAAATAGAGGCCCTTTCCCGGGACACATTTCCCGGGACATTTTCCCGGCACTCTTCCCGACGACTTGCCAGATTGATCGACGACTCATGCTTGGCTCCTTTTTGGCTGGACGTAGAGTGGGAGGGTTCATTTTCAATGAGGGCGCGAGGAGGGGAGAAGTGGTTTTCCTTTAGGCTTTCCTTTTCCTTTTATCCGGCCTCCGATATTATGATAAAGATGTACCAAATATAGTGAATGTACCAAAACCGTTTCTCACGAAAGTAAAAATAGGAAAATGAGTGCTTTGCAACATTTACACGCATCTGAAGTTTTGCAAGACTGAGCCAAACAGGAAAGCCTACCGGGAGGAAAGAACTTCCTTTAAAACGAGCATTTTGAAAGCAACGTAAATTGTATTGTTTTTACCTATTCATACGAACTTGTGAATAAATGTTAGAACGTTAGAGTGCGTTCAGGTTTGAACGGGCATACGACTCATACCCGATCTATCCAAACAGAAAAAAATGGCTCTTAAGCATCTTAGGCATATAGTTATTACACGTTTGTATGGAAACAATTTGTGTGGGCAGGAAGAAGGAGCAGCCATGTGTAAGCATTCGCGACCTGCCTAACTTCATTGCACCGCTGTGTGGAGACGGGGAAATAAATGTAAGATTAGTATTAAAAACAGCTTCAGCGTATAAAATACAGATGTAAGGCTTAAACAACTTAAAGCCCTAAAGGAACATATATTAGAAAAAGACATGTAAGCCATCAGCATCACACTAATACGTGTAAAAGTATCTCCAGCAACCCAAAAAATAAGCTGGAGCTTCTTTTACTCATATTAGTGCAACGCTGATGGCTTACATGTCTTTTTCTAATATCTGTTCCTTTAGGGCTTTGAGTTTTTTAAGGCTTACATCTGTATTTTATACGCTTAAGCGTTTTTTAATACTTATATCCATTATTTTTTTCTTGTTTCAGAAAACATCAAAGTAGAAATCAAACTAGCTATGGAACTTCGGCCAAATCCCCCAACGCCCCTCAGTACTTCCCCTATTCCATCTGCATGAGGTTGACACCCGAAATATTCTTGTTGACCATACTGAAAGCATACATTTAGGTGCACCAATCATTCCTAGCAGTAGAAATTGAACCAGCCATTGATACAAATAAAATACCAACAATGCCTCCCCCAACATTCCTCCACTCCTGTGCAAGCCATGAAGCATCTAATACCAACAAATTCTTCCTAAGCGTAGAAATCGAACTGCATAAGGAACCCCATGCGATACATCCACCCTCAAGTGCTTCCCTGTGTCCTCTCCATGAGTTTGATGATCAGCAAATTCTAGTTCTATTTGTACTGCACAGAATGACTTGTGTACCAATTCACGTTTTAGCGCGATCAGGAAAAATTTGTTGGTCAATAACCTCATACAAGTGAATGTGGTAGGGGGACACGAAGAGGCTTTGCGGTTTCTCGAGAGATTCCATAGCTAGCTCGATTTAAAAGCTAAGAATTGACTTGTGTACTAAATTTCATGGCTTTTAGCTCGATGTTCGTGATTAACGAAATTTTGGCCCCTAACACCTGTTCTACCCCTGAAGATCGAACCAATGAATCGATGCTTAAGTTTTACAGCTTAAGTCATAGGTATGAAAAAGGCCTATGGCCTTTTGAACGCTATTTTAATGTGACTACAATTATTGTTGTTCTTCATGTTGGGGAAAATTTCTCTCACCTAGAGATCGAACCAAAGAACCAATTTTCAATTTTTGTAGCTCTTAAAATTGAGTATTAAAAAGGCCCTATGATAACAGTTATTTTAAAGTGATTACATCATTTTTTTCTGTGTTATTCTTGTTTCAGCATATGTTTTGTGTTGATGTTAATGTTTACTTAAACATACACTATGTTGAAACATTCCAACTGTAGACGAACTCTTTCCGTGCTTCGGAAAGACCCTGGCGAATTTTTAAAGAGTAAATTAAAAAAAAATCTTTATTCGTCCTCGCTTGCCTCACTCTTGGTAACCAGGGACGACGCTACAATCACTATACTGTGGAGGCGGCAGTGGAGCAGCAGTTTTATCCCCCCGGGGGGGGGGGGGGGGAGACGAAAATTCTACTTTTGTGCCCCCCCCCCAAAAAAAAATAAATAAAAATAAAACAAAGACTTGCAATTATTTCTCACACCCAAAATTATTAAGTTTCCTAACCCATGTTTTAGGTATAATTTTATACCCAGATGCAAAAAAAGATTCCGATTTTACAGCTCTCACAGTAACTAACTAGACTCTATTAATGTGACTCATGTCCTTTCTGTCGCTTTGAAAGAAACTAACGTGGTATATTCTTAATAAGTAACCAGAATATTCTTCGTGTATACGTTTGATTTTGATCTGATGGGTAGTGGTGGGGGGGGGGGGGGGCCACCGGGCCGCCCAAAAATAGGGGGGGGCGCGCCCCCCCCCCCCCCCACCTTTGCTTCGTCCCTGTTGGTTACCTTTTGCAGTTTTATTTTATAGTTGGTGGACTACACTGGTCGGCCTGCCGTGCCGTACCGGAGTGTGCCGTTGAAACATGGCCAAGCTGGCGCGGAAAATTGTGGCGTAGTTTGGTTCGGCACGCTTTCTTTGTTATGTGTGAAATCCGTACAGTGGATGCGGCAGTAATGGTGCGAGATCTCGTTGCGAGGTCGTGAGTGCTCAAATAGCCTTAACACAAATTTCACTCTAGCAAATTACTCCCTGTAATTGCCTTTTTCCCTAGACTCGAAA
The DNA here is from genome assembly GCA_023313725.1 of Lithobius niger. Lineage (NCBI taxonomy): Eukaryota > Metazoa > Arthropoda > Chilopoda > Lithobiomorpha > Lithobiidae > Lithobius > Lithobius niger. Next base: position 18,336 of record JAHWFP010208345.1, on the reverse strand, counting down.
GAGAATTCGTCCGTCGAAAACTATGGAAATGAAACTGCATTGACAAGATGTAAACAAACACCCGTCGTGATGACACGCATTCTTCACGCATTCCTTGGATGCTACGATGGGTGTTTGTTAATGTCGATGCATTAGGATTTCATATTTACACATTTATAAATTTTAAAATGAGTTAAAGGGGCGTCATAAGAGGGGCGGAGGAAGTGATAATGTTACAACTCCAAATTTTCGATGAACACCCCCTCCTCCTAAAATCCTTAACAAAATTGGCGTAGCCTCACTCAGTGTTCAGAAAAACACCCACCCCATAAAAAGTAAGCTTTTCTTATTATGTGTATTCAAGTTAAGTTAAGGTGACTGACTCTGGCCTAACTAAATGTATATATTTCACATCGACAAGTTCCCAAGTTTGAGGAAAAAGAGCCATGAATTAAGACGCGTTTTTGAAAACATTCTAAGAAGTATTCTTTTAAGCTCCTTTGGACCAAGGTTCATGATTTATGGCGGTCGAATAAATTTTGATGTAAGAGAGGCATATTGGCATTACTAAGACAGTTCGAGTTAGCATGCGTATACTCTTAAAAATGTCATCACGTGCAAGATGAGGAATACCCCCATGGTACCAAAACTTCTTAAAAAGTGGTTTTTGAATTACTCCAAAGTCTTATAAACAATTGTATGATTGGGGCCTTTTTCAAAATTTAACTTGTGAAGTTCTTTTTTTTTTTAACACGAGCATTTCTATTTTCCTCTTCTGGCCGAAGTTTTTTTTTCGATCCCCACCATCCACCCACAAAGCTTAAAAGGTTCATGACCTCCAACTTGTGGCGGTGTTGAATTAATTAGCCTGTAGCCGGGAAATGAAGCCCGCAGCTTCTCTCCCAGGTAACCTTATGACACGGGGTGGAATACGAAGTAAAGGTTTCAACACGGACACTATTATGTCATGCAAAACGCAAGCACTGTAAAATTTCTGGTTGTACCAAGGTTGATCTAACTTTGATAGACGATATGCTTTGTCATGGTGAAAATAACATAATGACGACAAAGGAAAAAGTGCAAAGAAAAAACCGCTTAATTTAAACCCCGGTTAAAAAACAATGACCAGTTATTAATTATGTCACGCGCCATTTTGAGATCAATAGACATAATTCGCTGGAAATAATACGTCTTGTGAGTGTATGATTTGTCTTCCCTCTCCATTGTATGGCCGAGTGCGTTTCGGTCGAATGAAGTCCTGATCACGGTTGTGACCTTAATAACGGGCTCAGTGAGTTATCTTTATGCCAGGGGAGTATGTGGCCATAGCGATTAAGGCTCTATGCAAGTGATCTGGGGGCGAACTTGGTAGCCGGTTTGAATCCGGGTCATGCCACTCCGACGAAACGTAAGTGCATAAAGATGGCTTACTGAACTACGTTATTTCTAGTGTATGATTTTCGCTATTGGCTAATTTCCAATTTTGAGATACATTATTGATATCAGCTTGAACTCAGTTTTTTAAATCCCTTATACAACTTGCACAATTACATAAAGATTCGGTGTTTTTTCCACTGCAACCCTTGTTATCATTATGCTATTCGTTTCACCACACAAAGCCTAATGAGTCTCTGAGTTATTACAACCAGGAGCTTATCAGTGCCTACAAGTCGGCACTACGCGGGAGTGTCCCTATTGAAACTTTCATCTGGGAGAGAAGGTGCGTGTTTCGTTTCCCGGCTCCAGGACAGTTAACTCAACACCGCCAGAATCATATTTTACCGAAGCTAAGCTGAAAGACATTCATTAACCGGACAGCACGAGTGATATTTTCATGCATATTTATTAGTTAAGGCCGCAGCATCATTTGTAAGGTTGGCCGCAGCGTCATTTGTAAGGTTGGCTATTAAGGGAAGTAAATACGATCACTCGTTCACCAATTCGTCGCATAGGGTCGCGACCGACTGTAGAAAGAGAGCTATAATATTGTGGTACTATTTGCGTAGACACTTCAGCATCAGGCCGTACTACGGAGCATTCCTTCGTATCTCACCTGATACAAAGAGATTTCCATAGGCCTTTAGAGAGATTTGATATTTATCCATCCCTGATAGGTTGAATTGCTTGGACTAGATTACCTCGACGACGTAGCTTAAGCACCGATTACATTTCATGTAATCTCTCTGCTAATGAGCAAGATTAAGGTGGATTATGATTGAGCTTGCTTCTACTCTACCGGGAATCAACCGCTTGCTGTGGTCTCGACGTCAAGAAAAAAAAAAAGAAGAAACCTTGTAATCCTTCAGCATTTTTTTTTTGTAACTTGATATGTTTTTTTTTTTAAATGTATGTTGGCTTACCAAAGACCTTTACGAAGCTAAAAATAGCTTGTTTGTACAGGTCGGTTTAAAACATAAAATCGTACAGTCAGCCATCCAACCCTCAGTCATTAAGAAGAATTGACAATCCAAAATATATGCTTTACAGAAACTGAACGAACCAGATGACAATTTTCATAACCAAGACATAAGCCTACCACGCAGTAAAACAACACGAGTCCTAGGTATAGTATTCGCAATGCAACAGCCAATTTTTAACAAGAATTTTGAGCTTACTTAATTTTGGTAGTTTTAATAAATCCCTAAGAATGTTATTAAATATTTTAGGCAAATTGTATGTTTTACATCATCTGCCATATTTATTATGGATCACACTCTGTATCAGGTTTGCTCAACGTTCAACATTCACCATCTCTAATGGAATTCTTTGAATCCTCATCCTCAATCTCGTTCTCGTTCTCCTTCTTCAGTAAGGTGCTCAGTTACGTGTACAATACGATCATTAGTCCTGACTGCCAGCACTTACGGCCCTCGCATTGCCATTACATTAAACACCGGTTGCATCACAGCCATTCGATGGCCGGTTACTAAGCGGAAGGGCTGCACAGTTGCGCCACAATTGCCCAACATTTACGCACGAGCTGATACTATTACATAATTCCCGCCTGAGATTTTCTGCTTACCAGAATCGTATTACAGCTACGATTTTCGGCTTGGGCCTTCAACTGGAGTTTAGCAATTGGTGGAAACACATTTGAATCTGCAACAACTAGCTTAACAGCAAAGAAACAGTGTTTGGTTTAAACACTGTAAAACTTGCGCAAATTCCCCTAGATACGTGGTGACGAATAACAAAGTCTTGAAAATAAACCAGACTTTGCATCTTTCGCAGATAAGCGTTATCCTGAAATGTGCAGCTCATTCTAATTCTGAATCTTAACATTTATCTAGTGCAGCTTTATATCAGGTGCCGCGTAACACCTAAAAGTTGTGTTAATACCACGCCATGCATGTTCTATCTCATTGTTTCACTGATTTTAAGGAATACGCGTTGAAATCAATATTATAAATGCACCCTTAAACTTCAGTTCCCAAAGCGGAGCATCGATGTGCTCCTGCCTCCTCGTACGACTAAATCAAGTTACTAGCGGTTCAGACAGCATCCTTTTTGGATATTGACCTTCACGATGGATCCAAAGTTTTCACAGACATTCAGAAACACGGAGCTTTTTGAGTCACTTTGTCTTTCCATCTTGCTCGTCTTCAATCAGTTCGTGACGCCATAGGAGTAAATACTGAATAAGAACGAGCTTATGAGTATTAACCCACAATAAAATGTGTTACCTAACAATACTTTCATTTTTTTCCTATCATGTTCAGTTTAAAAAGACACTCAATCTCGACGCATAAAACGGTAAAAACTCTGGTACCTGATATTTCGGAGCAATTCAGTGGTTGGCTCCATTTTCAAAGGCAAAAAAATAATAACAAACTCACAAACCCAACAACCAGTTTACCAGGTCACCAGGTCCTTCAACATGGCGACCTGGTAAACTGGTAGTTGGGTTTTGTGAGTTTGTTTTTTATGCCGTTTACCGTTTTATGCGTCGAGATTGAGTGTCTTTTTTAACTATACATCA
>JAHWFP010208345.1:0-13978 GCA_023313725.1 Lithobius niger | reverse complement strand
CAAGAATAACACAGAAAAGAACACTGTAATCACCTTAAAATAACTGTTATAAGAGAGTCTTTTTCATGGCTGATTCGTTTATACTGATAAGAGTGACTTTTGCACCCAATTTCGTGTTTTTAGCTTGATCTATAAGAATTTGTTGCTCATACCCTTGGGAGGCATCACGGGGGGCGGGAGGAGGGGGCAGCACTGAAGGCACTTTGGGGTATTTCATAGGGGTCCATGGCTGGTTCGATTTTTACTGTTAAGAAAGACTTGTGTACCAAATTTATGTTTTCTGCAAAATTTCTGCAAAAATTTGTTACTCCATTTAATTATTTCTGCCTAGTGCTCTACAATAATAATTGATCTGCCGACGAGAATACTGCAGTCGCATCAAAATTGTGTTCAAATTGGGTTCGATCTCTAGGTACGAGCAAAATTTCTAGCCCATTTGGCTTTTCGTGTCAAGAATATTGTAGTTACACTAAAATAGCATGCGAAAGGCCTTAGGCCTTGTCCATACCTACGTTTTAAGCTATAGAACTTGAAAATCGGTTGAGTGGTTCGGTCTCCAGGGCAAAGAGTCCCAACAACAAGAAGAACAACAAGAACAACAAGAAGAAAACAACAACAACAAGAAATGGCCATACTGTGGACGCCGAACGGTTTGATTGTTGTCATTAAAATTCGTAATGCAGTGAAATAGTTGCGACACGATCCCAAATACCGAATTTCGTTGGTCTATGTCAATTCTGGGTGAAACTATAGGAGTTCAAAGTTTGACGTTTAACATGCAAGTTCATGCTGAGGCTTACATTAGGACGCGGTTTTTGATGCTGTTCTTTTCATCACACAAAGCCTAATGTGTCTCTGAGTCATTACAACCAGGAGCTTGTCAGTGGCTACGAGTCTGCATGACGCGGGAGTATCCCTGTTGAAACTTTCGCTTCAAATTCCGCCGCTTGACACAAGGTCATCTGGGATAGAAGGTGCGTGTTTCGTTTCCCTACTCCAGGTCAAATTTTCGCTTCGGACCAACTCAACACCGCCCGAATCATATTTTACCGAAGCTAAGCTGAAAGACATTCATTACCCGTACAGCACGAGTGATATTTTCATGCATATTTATTAGTTAATGACATGTAGGCTGCAGCGACATTTTTAAGGTTGGCTATTAAGGAAAGTAAATACGATCACTCGTTCACCAATTGGTCGCATAGGGTCGCCACCCAGTGTAGAAAGAGAGCTATAATATTGTGGTAGCATTTGGATAGACACTTCAGCATCAGGCCGTATTACGGAGCATTCCTTTATGTCACTCCTGATACAAAGAGATTTCCATAGGCCTCTAGAGAGATTTGATATTTATCCATCCCTGATAGGTTGAATTGCTTGGACTAGATTACCTCGACGACGTAGCTTAAGCACCGATTACATTTCACGTAATCTCTCTACTAATGAGCAAGATTAAGGTGGATTATGATTGAGCTTGCTTCTACTCTACCGGGAATAACCCACTTGAATTATTTGCAGTGGTCTCTACATCAAGAAAAAGAAGAAGAAAACTTGAAATCCTTCAGCATTTTTTTTTTTTAACTTGATATTTTTTTTGTAAAAATTTATAGTGGCTTACCAAAGACCTTTACGAAGCTATAAACAGCTTGTTTGTACAGGTCGGTTTAAAATATAAAAGTATACAGCCAGCCATCCAACACTCAGTCATTAACAAGAATTGACAATCCAAAATATATTCTTTACAGAAACTGAACGAACCAGATGACTATTTTCATAACCAAGACATAAGCCTACCACGCAGTAAAACAACACGAGTCCTAGTTATTCGCAATGTAACAGCCAATTTTTAACAAGAATTTTGAGCTTACTTAATTTTGGTAGTTTTAATAACTCCCTAATTAAGAATGTTATTAAATATTTTAGGCAAATTGTATTCTTTACATCGTCTGCCATATTTATTATGGATCACACTCTGTATCAGGTTTGCTCAACGTTCAACATTCACCATCTCTAATGGAATTCTTTGAATCCTCATCCTCAATCTCGTTCTCGTTCTCCAGTAAGGTGCTCAGTTACGTGTACAGTACGATCATTAGTCCTGACTGCAGCACTTACGGCCCTCGCATTGCCATTACATTAAACAGCGGTTGTGTCACAGCCATTCGATGGCCGGTTACTAAGTGGAAGATCTGCCCAGTTGCGCCACAATTGCGCCACGAGCTAATACCATTACATAATTCCCACCTAAGATTTTCTGCTTACCAGAATCGTATAACAGCTACGATTTTCGGCGTGGGCCTTCAACTGGAGTTTAGCAATTGGTGCAAACAAATTTGAATCTGCAACAACTAACTTAACAGCAAAGAAACAGTGCTTGGTCTAAACACTGCAACACTTGTGCTTAAGCTTGACCCTCCGTGTGCGCTGCAGCTCTGCTCGGTGTGCATTTTATTTCTAATACCTGCTTGTACTATATCTTTTGTTTTAAACCACCATGTTTTACTTATGCTGTGTGTTAACCCGGTTACAACTTCACAACATGCGTTTTTTACTTCACTTTATTTTTATTATCTTTATTAAGAATGACAATTGGCTTTGGCCAAGCTTTAATGTACGGTTATTTTATTTGCATTATTTTATTATTTTAAGAATCGTTGACAATTACACCCAGCTTTTCCCCTCACTTGTCCCACACGTTTGGCGATGCCGTCGGGGACCACTGTGTCCCTGGCAGGTCTAACCTTGGTGGTAAGGCATTCGTGACCCTAACCCAATACCATCAACCCTTCCTCTGCAGCCGAGCCATCGTCTTCGTTTCAAACTTTTAAATGCTTTAACTTTTATAATTTATAATTTTTAGTTTTAACAGCGGATGACAGTCAGCGGCCACTAGGTCCTTGCCATTCCGGTTGCATTTGCAACAAACTAATATTATTATTATTATTGTGCAAATTCCCCTAGATACGTGGTGACGAATAACAAAGTCTTGAAAATAAACCAGACTTTGCATCTTTCGCAGATAAGCGTTATCTTGAAAAGTGAAGCTCATTCGAATTCTGAATCTCAACATTTATCTAGTGGAGTTTTGTATGAGGTGCCGCGTAACGCCTAAAAGTTGTGTTAATACCACGTAATGCGTGTTCTATTAACTTGTTTCACTCATTTTAAGGATTTTTGTCTACATTGTTAACGAAAAGTACAAAAGAACAACGTGATACGCTAAAGTATCACTAATTAGAAACCGAAAAACCGATCTCGTTTAGTGTTTAAGGTAAGGCTTAACTGAACAGAGTCAAAACAAGTAATGAACAAGCTTAAGTTTACATGTAGGTTTTCAGTTACCAAAATGTTGGTGCAGTGCAGTGTTTAGTCCACATGAAACCTTACCGCTGTCTTCAACCCTTACCCACGAAAATGAAATTAAAACCATTTCAACTGCCTAAAAATGACTGGTCAAAATTTTCTTTTTTAAATATAACAAAGAAGGAATAGGAATTTATATAGCTTTGATTGGCTGTGCTTAGACTAACGAGTGACGTATTTTTTGATATTGGTAAAAGGAAAGGAAATTACCTGGAAATTAACAGGAATTAGATAAACACATACCACACACACACATCTCATCGCGTACTTGCTTACGTACATTTTTGTGCTTAATCGTTCAGTACTAATCTCCAGTCGCGCTACTGTAAGGTTTCACGTGGTCTAAACAATGCAGCAACATTGCGGTATGTGAAACCATACAGGAAAGCTTATTCATGTTCATTTTCTGTTGTGACTTCGGTTCAGTTCAACCATATATACCTTAAACATCAAACGGAGTTCGTTTTTGTTTTCTAATTACGGTTAAAAGCTAGTCAGAGCTGTGATTAAAGCTTACAACTTTGTCAGACCTTTTGAAAAATTGAACTATAGAAATAACAAGCGAACCTGCACGGACCGTGTACCGTTGAAGTGCGTCTTTTCAAAGTTAGCGAAATTCGTGGTTAGCAGCACCAAACGTTAGAAGGGCCGATTCTTCTAAAAACAGTCTTTAGGTATCTGAGAAGGACGAATTAAGCCAGGTAAGCGAAATAATTTTTCCCAAGCGATCGAAGTGATCAGAAAACCACAGTTCGAACCTCCGGCGACCTCTGTGTGCGAACGGCAGTACTAGCAATTCTCTCCCATGGATGTACTACAATATCCGGCAAGACCTAGAGAGAAAAAAAACCATATGTTACACATAAGATAGTTGCAAAAATTACCACTGATTCGGTAATTTGCACCCCATTGGCCAACATTTGCATACGAGCCGGGAATTACGTAATTCCCCATCTGGGGTGTCCTGGTGAGAATCGTATAAAAGCTACGATTTTAGGCTTAGATCTTCAGCTGGGGTTTGGCATCTGACGCAAACACATTTGGACTTGGTAACGACTAGGTCAACAACCCAGAAACAATGACAAGTCGAAATTTTGCAACACTTGCACAAGTTCCCCTAGATATGTGGCGATGAATAACAAAGTCTTGAAAACAAATCGGACTAAGTGTCTTTCGTAAATAAGTTCTAACCACGCGTTGAGGTTTACACTCAAAGTCAGTCGAGGACGTTAGTTACATCCCGAAACAACACCATCGAGATGTTGATGCTCTTTTTCCTTGAAACACTTTCTAGCTACCTTAACGTGAGTGGAGAGGTAATAACTTAAAAAAAAACCTGAAAATTTGGTTTAAGGCTAATAAAAAGTTATGACGCGAAGCTATTAATGGGTGCCAAACAATGATAGTCTCCCCACCTCCCCAGAGTAAACTAAGCATGATAGGAAAAGAATGTGGGTTTACACTCACAAGCTCAATATTCCGTGTTCACTCCATTGGCGTCACGAACAGATTGAAGACAGCAGGGCCGGAAGACCAAAGTGACTCAAAAGCTCCGTGTTAAACTCCAGTTCCCAAAGCGCAGCATCGACGTGCTTCTCCATCCTGGTACGACTAAATCGAGTTGCTAGAGATTAATAGACAGCATCCTTTTTTCGATATTATCCTTCAAGATGGATCCAAAGTTTTCACAGACATTCAGATGTCGAAAATTAGGGCAATTCTTCATTACCAAAGAAATACGGAGCTTTTTGAGTCACTTTGTCTTTCCATCTTGCTCGGTCTTCAATCAGTTCGTGACGCCATTGGAGTGAACACTGAATAACGAGCTTGTTAGTATTAACCCACAATAAAATGTGCTACCTATCAATACTTTCATTTTTTTCCTATCATGGTCAGTTTACAAAACACACTCAATCTCGACGCATAAAACGGTAAAAAAAAAAACTGGTACCTAATATTTCGGAGCAATTCAGTGGTTGGCTCTATTTTCAACGGCAAAATATAAAAACAAACTCACTCAAACAAACCCAACAACCAGTTTAACAGGTCGCCAGGTCCTTCAACATGGCGACCCGGTAAACTAGTTGTTGGGTTTGTGAGTTTGTTTTTATTTTTTGTCTTTGAAAATGGAGCCAACCACTCAATTGCTTCGGAAATACCCGTTTTTTTTTACCGTTTTATGCGTCGAGATTGAGTGTCTTTTTTAACAATACATCACGCATATTTTAACCATTCACGTTTAGTTTACTCTGGGGAGGGGGTTTGTCTCATTGTTTGGCATCCTGTGTAATTAAAATTGTTATTTTGATAATTTTCAGTAGTTGTCAATAGATGGCGCGACCTGTCTCCAAAATCCGTGCTGGACTGGCCAGCTGTATTGCTGAACATGCCTCCGTCGATTACAACGTCCATGGCAACTTCGTGGCGGCCGGGTTATCTTTCTCTACCCTCCTAGAATAGAGCAGCGTCATGTGACGTCACATTGGCTACGAGACACCATTTGAAGGTAATAGCTACAAGGTGCACTAGATTAAAATGTAACGGAAAAAACGGCACTTCTAGTCAAGACTGTGCTTTGGGAGCGGATTTCTTAGGCTTAAAAGAATGTTTTTTCTCCAACATCAAAAATCGCGCGTTATAGGCTCAAGAAATCTAGTCTAATAGCATTGGCTTCAATAACACGATCTTCCTTTCTGCCTCCAGTGCTCCATGCAGCTAACCCAGTTACTGGCTCCACCATAATACTACGTCGTGTCACTGCCCTATATCGCTATGAGTCTAGCCATGTCTTTCTTTCTAGAACGTTTACATAGGTGGGTCCGACACTCCATAACTCCCCAACATACTAACCAACACCAATTACCTTTACAAGTGTAGTGCTGCCAACTAATCGAGACATGTATTTTGGCACCATTTCTATGCTCTAAGTGTTTGCCGGTGCAGCACGTGGACCCTTGAAAGGACCTTGTAACACGCAGACCAACTTTCAAGGACTTGAGACGTGATTCGCTGCCGTCGTTTTATTAATACCTGTCACTAGCCAAAACGAATTACGCGCAACACGAGAACACAAGCGGCCCTAGCACAGTTATTTTACCGCTGATAAATGGCTTTACACTTCACCAGTTTTTCCCTTCGACAACCAAAGATGGCGGTTCAGTAAATGTCAATACTTGATGTATTGGTTACGAAACCAAAGAGTTCGACGAGAGGAAAAAGAATATGCTGACTGAACAATGTTGAGTAACACACTTGAAACAGAGGATAAAGCATCGTTCATCGTTAAAATGATTCCGTTTATACTTGTTGGGTGGTTGATTGGTTGTAAGGAGATGATCATCTTCTCTGAAAGCAGAAGGCTACAAATCTGAGAAGTTTGTCCGAATAAATCAAATTAACCCGTTCGTCGTGTAGGCGTGTTTTTAAAGTCCGATCTGGGTCCTAAATGGCCGAAATTAACGAAAAATGACCATTTGCAACGATCAGCAACAATGACCCAGCAATGCCTCAACAATACATGACGTCATGATTGTTGCGCAAATTAATTTCGAAATTATCTGGAACGTCCATAAACAGGTGGTCTAGCGGGAACGTGACAACTAGGAGCGAGTCAATAACCTGTTGTTCTCAGTAACAATTAGTAAACACGCATAGCTTTGGGCGGCATTATTTTATTACCCGTTTTAAACTGGATGACCGGGTGCGGTTAACGCTCGCTAAAACCCTTTGAAACCCTTTTTAAACTTAGTCATTCATCGAGAGTCTAGAAATTGACAAATCCAGTACAAGAGAATAATCGTCTAGCTGTAACACAACGACAGAAAAAGATTAAATACTAAATTACGTGTAGAAAATGTATTGACACCAGAAAAGGGTGCCAAGAATATTTTTACGTCTGCATTTGTATCAATTCAAGCAGCAATATTCGAGCATTAGTGTTTACGTAAAGTCATCAGCCGGTTCCTTCCTTATTTGTGCTAAAATATGAGTAGTTTTAGATGCGTGTGTGTATAGGCATTATTTTCTTTCAGACTGTGGCGTTTTCACTTGGCCTTCTGCAGCTATTTCACCAAGTGAGGCATGATAAGAAGCCAATCGACACTGAGCAGGGCATAAATTAAACATTCTTAAAATAAGTGAAACAAGGAAACCCTTGTAAATTATAGTACTAACACAAATTAAAACTGACGCGAGGTGCTTGGCGGTTACAGTGATTCAGGAACGATTCGGAGGAAATATTTGTGCTGATTGAGCGAGCAAAGCGAACAAAAATCAGCGTTGCGTCATCGGAAGCAGCCCCTTTTCCTAAATACAGTTAGTAAGCAGTAAGGTAAATATTAATTCACTACTGAAAATGAGCGGTTTTCTACGTTCGTTGACCCCTGCATAAAAGATCTAACAGGTATACAGAATGCTAACATTACAACTCTGGAATGACATTATTTGACCATATTTAGTTTTGTTTACCATTTGTATTGTGAACTGATGCACTAAGAAAAACGCGCACTGTATTCAGATCACTCCTTGTGAACATTGCTTGATCATTTATGCTGGAAGTGTCTGTCAGCAAAACATGAGTGGCAACAAGAAATGGCTAAATAGGTGAGCAAATGCAGCCATTTCTGATAACAACGAGTGGCATGGCTTAGCCTAAAACACTTTTGCAAAAGCAGCCATAAATACTAATTACCCTTTCAATTACGGTTTCCTAAAAAAAAAAGGACAACTACTAGATGGGCGAAAAAGTAAGTCTCTACGCGCAATGAGCTTTGTGATTGGTCACCGGGAATCCCGGGAAAAGTGAGCAGGTAATATCCCATTGGTCAACGTCCTTCACGGCGAAAATCGCTGTAGGGCACTGGAGTACACGGCAGATCCTATAGGTGAAGTTGATTTGACCTTGGTCTTCCATGTTAAAGCCGAAATTACGATGCTTAATTTCTCCGCCACCTTTTAATATTTTCCACTCTAATTTAGTATATAAGCTTTGTTGGACTTGGTGAACACATGTGCCAACTTTTATACATTTCCGACTTTCCACTTCGGAGATCTGAGCTTGAGCTGGAATCGTGAGTTTCATTTTTGGCTTATGTGATGGTGGTGATGGCGATGGTGGACTTTGGACACGTTTATACAATGGTCTCTATACAGACTGAACCATTTGTCGTAGACAGCTGGTTCTTAGCTAATTTGAAAGATCTACTTCCGGAGATGTGCCATTTATAAAAATTTCAATTGGTCGTCCTGTTCCAGAATTACGAGGAGAAAGAATAACTTTATTTGGGGCTGTGGCCCGGAGCCATGCGCCCACTCTAAATTCTACAGACCATAATTAACAGTTTGATTAAACTTAAACTTTACAATCACAAACTGCAATAACCGGGCCCTGAACGATCCTTTTTATTGTTTTACATTGTTTAAAACATTGTTTTTATGCAACAATGCTAATCAGCAAACGCCTGACGCAAGGCGTACACTGAAGATTACATTATTATTATTATTATTATTATTATTATTATTATTATTATTATTTATTTATTTCAAGGACGGTAGACTGAAGATTGATTGTTGATTTTAAGATTAAACAACCGCTAACAATGCTTGTGAGCCAACAATTCACCCGCACTTTCAGGAAACGTAAAGAGGAAGCATTATTCGTGGTTATTGGCATACTTTTGCAACAATGATCCCTCTATACGTGATTTATTGTGATAGTTTTGTTCTTCCGAGGCTTAGCCGAGGCGTAAGCCGAGGAAACCAAGGAACCAAAACTATCACAATAAATCACGAATACAGGGACCATTCTTTCAAAAGTATGCCAATAACTAATTTATCACCATACTTTAAATACTTTTTTTCCCGTTTGTGGATGAATTCGAGTTGTTGGTGTCATTTTTCTCCTTGGCGTTCAACAATCGTTGGCCGCTACAATGTTATTACAACAATGGCGTTAGTGTTCATTGTTATAAGTGTAGCAATAAGTTGCAGACATAGGGCCTTAGGGCTTCGGGCAGATGACCAGAAGTGGTTAACGCTCGTTAAACCCTTTGAAACCCTTTGAATAAGTTGTTTATTCAAAGGGTTTAAAGGGTTTATTGTGATACTTGTAACAATACGAACGCTGACGGGATTGCATACGAACTGTAAAAGTGTACCGATAAGTGATTTATTAAAGGGGGTTTAAAGGGTTTAACGAGGGTTAACCACTCCTGGTAAGGGATTTATTGTGACACTTACAACAATGCTATCTTACAATAATGCTGCCGACAATGCTGTATCACATTTATGGTTCAGGTTTATTCTACAGGTCGGTAGCCATCGCAGGCCATCACATTTATTGCTGAGTTTTATAACAATGAAAACGAAAAAAGTATTGTGATAATCCTTATTACGAATTGATTATATAATGGTTTCGTGTCACCCTCCCATGTTAAAGCTAAAATGTCCGTTGCCATTTGGCTTGCTGTTCTATATTGCAAATAACGGACAAAGTCGCTAATAGAGAGCTGCGCACAAACCAACTTCCAAAAGAAAGACTTGCACTGCATGAGCGAGCGAAGCGAGCGAAATTCAGTGCATTTGCAATGAGTACAGAGAACCAACTTGGTATGTCAAAGTGTCACGAATAAGAAAACAAACAAAAAACCGTTTAATGTTTAAGGTAAGGTTTAACTGATTCGAAGTCAAAACAGCAAAAGAACACAAATAAACATTCCTGTAACGTTTCACATACCGCAGTGTTCCTGTACTGTTTAGTGCACGTGAAACCTTACTGCTGTAGTCAACCAATAGACACGTAAATAAAATTAAAACCATATCTTAAATTTCAAAATTATTGTAAGAATAATATAGTAATATAATATAATAGTAATATAGGCTACACACTCACCTATACTTTCGGGGCTCAATTTCTCAGCATTATTCAAGTCAAGTCGTGTCTTTTCCGGTCATTTTATTGGCGCATTCACCACTTTTCATGATTTCATATTCATGACTTTAGGACTGGTATTTCATTTTTATTTTCAACGATATTTCCAGGTTTTTAAAGCACCTCATGAACCTTGAATTACTTAATCAGTAGGTCTGTACTAAGCACACTAAGAGTTTTACGATTTTTTAAGCGATGTCGTTTAGCCAAGTAGAATGAACCAATCTGACCTGTCGTGTTCTAAAGTAAAAACAGTAAAAACATGTGAATACAGCAGCAAGTTTTCATATGGACTAAACAGTACAGGAGCACTGCAGTATGTGAAACCTTACAGGAAAGCTTATTTGTGTTCTGTTGCTGTTTTGAATTTGGATCAGTTAAACCTTACCTTAACCAACAAACGACTTCGTATATAGAGGGTGGGGCAGAAAGGAAGGGCCACCCTTGGCAATCAAAGATGGTTAATGTTAGGATAATGAAACTTTACATGGTATGTAGGCGAACGGGGAGCAAACTAACCATGAATCGATCACTGACCTTGACGCGTATTTTCAAGGTCATCGTGATGCTAACTTTTTAACCATGTTTCGTAGAACCCCAGTGTAAATTAGAAACTTGTAGACAGTGTCAAGAGATGGCCAATGCAAAAAACACCGAACTGCACCGAACTGCAGGTGTGGGGCTATTTAGCTTGCACTGAATCATTAAAGCTGGTTCAAACCGCCACGACAAACGAACGACAAAAACAAGGAACGACAGCGACCAGCTATACTAGCACTACCGGCCAACGAATATCCAAAACGACGGACCAATCAACGCTCTAGAATGAATAGAGCTAGAGAGCTAACTTTTCAAATCTAAGCTAGGTGGCTTCGGGCCTAAACGACCCACCATATTTCAGAAATTATACCACCAGTGAATACAGCTTAATTTTTTAGCTGTTCTCTACAATTATTTCGTTGCAGAGATGTTGGAGAAAGCAACGAGCATTAGGCCAAATCGAAACTTCAAAGTCTTCTCTGCCTCTATGTTGCATTTCGCTGATTTTCGAAAAAGTCGCTTCGAAAATCTGGTTTACGGTAGCTACAGCCAAATACATGAAACGGTTCAAATGAAATTTGTAAAAAAATTTCTTTAAAATACGTAGAGCAACGAAGTGTATGACTTTACACCATTGATAAAACCCTAATGGTGGCCCAAAATTGCTTCAAAAAATGTTTTGCTTATAAATTCGAAATCGTTCATCAGACTGAGCAGACGGATTACGAACATTCAAAATGACGGCCGAAAATGGCGTCCAACAACGGTTTACGTCAGTTACAGCCAAATGCATGAAGCGATTCGAAAGCAGTTTTGTAAGAATAATATTTGAAATACGGCTAAACAACGTACACACTTTATTTTATACCAATGGATACAAAATGGCGTTCAAAATGGCGTCCAAAAAATAGTTTGCGCTAGTTGTGGGTGAAGGAATTAAAATATCTACTTGAGGGGTTAACTGTAACACTATTAACATTGTTAAATCGCTCAAAATGGGCTTTAAGGAACTAAATATTCAAATGGGTTCATTACCGTAGGGTTGGGTCGAGCGAGGTCTACTGTTCATTAAACTTTTAGTTAAACCAAAAATGACTAGTTCTGTAAGTCACCAATTGGGGTACGTACTGCTAGTTCCTAGGTACTTTGCTTGTGGATTGTGCACGTCACATTCACCGGAATTTTCGCCTTTGTGTGGAGTTAGTTAATTTATAGCATAACACAAATTATAATCTCCTTTTATTCATTGCTGAGTGGTTTTCAACTTTTATGTTGTTTTCCTGGTTTAGGCAAAGCGTTTAGCTGGTTCAGACATCAGTACAATAAGTTTTAAACTTTAAAACAGGAAGTAACTAAACAATCAAATGGGGTCAATGCCGTAGTGTTGGGGGCGAGCGAGGTCTATTGTTTATAGAAGTTTTAGTTAAACCATTAACGACTAGTTCTGTAGGTCACCAATTGGGGTACGTACTGTTACCTATTATAGGTAACTTCTACGTACACGCCACATGATTTTAATATGCGATGCCTTTTACCCGAATTTTCGTCTTTGCGTGGAGTTAGTTAATGCCTAGCATAGCACAAATTATAATCTTCCTTTATTCGTTGCTGAATAGTTTTCAACTTTTGTGTTATCAAGACACACGCTAGTGTGTCGCCCGCCAAGATAAAACGATAACATCTAGATAATATGTATATATGAGCATGGTGACCACTAGACACGTTGTGCCTTTACAGCAAAGGGAGTTTGGCTGTTTTCAGGTATGGAGGATAAATAACAATGCGGCAGAAAAGAAAGGCTGAAACTTGTTGGATCGGAAGGCTTTGGTCACCTGACAACATAAAAGTCACTATTAATGACACATCTTACCGTTTTCTGGTTGGAAAAACGACGTGAATAACGTTGATATTTGCCTAATTACTTACTACTTACTACTACTGGTAACGTTTTTTTTTGTATCACGAAAATAAAATCTTCCATGCGGTGAATAAAGCCGGTTCTTAGCTCATTTTATAGGTATTGCTACGGAGATGTGCCCTTTTCATATGGGCCTTTCTAATTGGTCAAGTGGTTCAGGGGTTAGGGAGCGCCAAATGACCAAATTGATTGTTTTTCATTGTTTTAAACATTATTATCATGCAACAATGCCAAACTGAACATTAAATAAATCCGTTCGTCTTCATTACTAATATGTAATGCTATCATTCAAAAAAGGTCACTGCTGTCCTCAAAATGTAACGAAAAGCCAATAAAAAAAAATAAAAATAAATGGACCAAACTCGATTGGTGTTTCCATCTCATAATTACTAAGAAAAACAAATGGATTTCATCAATTTGGACCAAAAACAGCTGATATCTATCCCAAAACAAAACTTGTTGAGAATTCCCGCCAAGCTTTTCGGCCGTGTGAAGTCGTGATATCAAACGGCAGTCTCTTTCGTCAAGCTAATCCCACCGACTAAGACTGCAAACGTTAAATGAAATAATTGAAAATTGCGCAGTAAGCAATTTTCATATATTTCATTTAATCTTCGAACTATTACTCGGTGAGATTAGCTTGGCGAAAGAGCTTGGCATTTGATATCACGACTTCACACGGCCGAAAAGCTTGGCGGGAATCCTTAACAAGTTTTGTTTTGGGGTAGATTATCCTTACGCAAAGCGTTTAGCAAGTTCGGAAATCAGTACAATAAGTTTTAACTTTAAAAGGGTAAAGGTTTTAGTCCCAATGTTTGACGTGTTGGAACCCATAAATTATTACGTGTCAAGTGTCTTCTGTCATCAAATGTAAAAGAGGACAATGTACATTATGCAGCATCTTCAATTTGTTACCCACGTACCTGGCGCCAGACAACAGAACGCTAATTGCTCCGGCTTGTAATTACCACTCCAGATAATTTAAATTTAATTGCTTGATCCTTAGCAAGGTTAAAGGAAGCCGGCAGTGAGGAAACGTCTTGTCCCTTTGCTTTAAACTTTCCAACTTCGATTCAACGACCGCTTCTATTTAACATTTAAGCTGAATACTGTTGCAGATATCTTTCACGGAACAAATAAATACTGTGTTTTTATAATTATGTGTGTGGCTCGTAGATTCGGTAGTTCTTTGGCAACCCTAGTCTACAGCAGAAATGGTTTGTTGTTTT
>JAHWFP010208344.1:58125-80027 GCA_023313725.1 Lithobius niger | reverse complement strand
CAAAACTCAAGTCCCATCGAGACTTCTCAAAACCAATCCAAATCGAGGGAAAGCTCATCGGAGGTGCCAGTTAGTAGCCTAACTGACGCTCCCAAGCCAAAATCCAAGGCAGAACTCGATGCGGAATGGGAAATTTTGAAACATAAATTCACGTTTCCAGATTTAAACAGGGAGGAAACGGGAGAATTTCTAGATATGCTTAAAATTCATCAAGATTCATTTTCTAAGAACGATTTTGACTTAGGATGTTATGAAGGGTACGAAGTCTCTATAGATACTGGCGAGTCACAACCAGTAAGTTCTAAAATGTACCGAGTTCCATTCCACCAACGTGAATTATTGGATAAATATGTTGACGAAATGCAGAGAGTAGGAATAATTCAAGAGGGAAAATCAGGATGGTTGTCTCCTTGTCTAATGATAAAGAGAAGGCCAACTGGTTACCGCGTAGTCGTAGACTTACGCGGCTTGAATTCTGTCGTTGAAAGTGTAAGTGTTCCAATACCTACGGTGACAGAAACCATGGCTCACCTTAGCGGAGCTAAATATTTTACACGCTTAGACTTTAAGTTTGGATTTTATCAACTTAAATTAGCAGAATCAGCTAAACCTAAGACGTGCTTCTCTGCTAATTCTAAGACCTATTTCTTCAACCGGCTCCCAATGGGTCTTAAAACTGCGCCTGCGCACTTTCAATTTTGTGCACAACAAATATTTGCAGACGTGCTAGGAGCCTATTGTACCGTCTATCTTGACGATTGTCTTCTGAGTAGTCCAGATCTTAAAACTCACATCAGTCATGTGAATCGAGCTCTAGAACTAGTCGCTCGTTCAGGACTGAAACTCAGCGTCGAAAAGTGCGAATTTGCACGCAAAAAGGTTAAATTCCTAGGTTTTGTATTAGATGAAAACGGGATACAACCCGATGGTGATAAAACAAAGGCTATGCAACATTATCCTACGCCTAAGACGCCTAAGCAAGTTCGTTCATTCTTAGGTATGGTAAATTTCTATAGGCGACACATTCCTTCATTCGCCGAAATGTCACAGATTTTGTCCAGACTAACACGGAAAAACTGTAAATTTCTGTGGGGCGAACATGAAGAAAAAGCATTTCAAGAACTTAAGCGAGCTATGATAAAGGCTGCAACGCTTAAGCACCCAGATTTTTCTAAACCCTTTTTTCTTGAAACAGACGCCAGTGGAGTAGCGATCGGAGGTTGTTTAAGTCAATATCACGGAGGTATAAACTATCCGTTAGCCTACACTTCCCGAACCCTCACTGAGGCGGAACGGAAGGAAACGACCACTACAAGGGAAATTTTAGCGATTATACATTGTATAGATTCATTTCGCTGCTATTTACTTGGTAAGCTGTTTTTTTAACAACAGATCATTTAGCAATTTGCTATCTTTATTGTGCCTCCACCCTCCCCCCCAAATTAGAAAGAATCTTACTTCAACTCAGGGAATATGAATTTATCTTACGTCACAAGTCGGGCCGACTTCTAGCGGTTTCCGACGCGCTATCTCGTATAGAGATACCAGTCGCTGCGTTGGGCAGTCAGTTTCCTGACTGGACGCGACAACACCTAGCGGTGGAGCAACGAAACGATCCATTCTTAGGCCAAATAATGAAACGTCTTAAAGATCAGTCATCTGAAGATCTGATCGACGCTCGTAACAAGCGAAACATCTTTTATAAAGATTATGACGGAATTCTATACAGAATTCGACTAGCTGACCCAAACAAAGGTCGTATGCACAATCTAGCACAGATGTGTATACCAAAATCTCTACGGACATATTGTATCCGGGATTACCATTCCACACCTGGCGCCGGACATCGCGGAGCCACTAAAACTAGAGAATTAATAGAATTATATTGCTATTGGCCTAAAATGATGGACGATATTGCACATTACGTCAAAACCTGTCAAATATGTCAAGCTTACGTTAGACCTAACAAGCCACTAAAGGCTAAGCTGAGAGCCTATCAACCCCTACAGAGGACCAGGTCATTCATGGAGCTTGGATCTCGTTGGACCCTTGAATAAAAGCGTTCACGGGAACGTCTACATAATGACGTTAATTGACGACTTCAGTCGTTACGTAATTGCAGTCGGAATTCCCGATAAGAAAGCAGAAACAATAGCTAATAAGTTGTTTTCTCACCTCATAGCTAGATTTGGAGCACCAGTGCAACTGCGTGGAGACAACGGGAGTGAGATAAACAACGCTATTGTGGCAAGATTGTCAAATTTGTTCAATATTAAACAGATAAATTTCACTCCTAACACATCGTGGGTAGGAGGAACAGTAGAAGCCGCAAACAAGAGAATAGAGACAGTATTGCGTAAAATTTCTGCAAGTTGTCCAGAAAATTGGTGCGAGTATTTACAATTAGTAACTATAGCGCTAAATGCGTGCCCTAATTCAACCACGCTAATTAGCTCACACTACTTACATCATGGTTCAGAATTTAGATTGCCTAGTGCTTTAGCTTTCGAACCACCACGAATCTGCTATGATAGTGATGACACTATAGTACGTCTAGAGAGTAGACTACAAGCAGCATTCGAAGTCGCTCGAGCGCATACTTGGAAAGCAGTTAAGAGACAGCAAAACTTTTATGATCGCACAGCACGTCCGTACCGTTATATGGTCGACGATTACGTATTATTGCGCGACTTTTTACCAATTAAACAAATTTCTCAGAAATTATTGCGAGCATGGACGGGACCGTTCAGAGTAATGGAATTTGTTAATGATGTTATCGTTCGTATTGTACATTTTCTGGATCCATTGAAAGTCGTTCGCGCACATGTGAACAATCTAAGGCCATGGTTCCTAAGAACAAATAACCAACCTGTTCCTTTTAACGGACCTACCGATTTGGATTTATCAGAACAGCTTAACGGTACCTTGACGGAAGCTGAAATAAAATTACAACAGTACATAGCAAAACTTTTGGAAGATCCGACAGACCATTTATCGGAAATTCAACCACCAACGTTTACGCCTTCCGAGCCTGACGAAGCAGCTAGCGGTTCAGAAACGAGCCTAACCAAGAAACGCAAACGCGTTGAGCCAAAATCGGCCGCTTATTTACAAAATAAATACCGTAAAATAGATTACGAACTAAATAAACAAAGAATGCTTGGTTCTACGCATGGTTATAATACCCGTAGCAGTACAACTACCCCAGAAATCAGGCTGCGTCGGCAGTTGGAAGAGGCAAACGTTGAGGATGACTAATTCTTTGCAAATCCAACGGAGAACAAAGAAAACATGGCGTCACCGTGAAGGAGCGTTCACGCGCTCTGCACGCGGGGACCCTAGTGAGTAAAAACGGAAGTTCCTTTCCGAAACCAACGCATGGTTGCTAGACCAGTTACCTATGCAGTTTCGATTCTCACAGTGCATGATACTGAACACGTTTACATCGTATAAATACATGAAAATAGCTAAGCCTATTATGTTTCAGGATGTAATGTAAAATAACTTTTGAGACGGAAACTCGTAGACTGGTTAAGAAATTTATGAGATACGAAAAACATATGTACAAACATTAAAATACGAAAAAAAAAAAAAAATATGTATACATTAACACGTATAAACATGACATACGAAACTTAAAAAAACTTACAACATGATAAGATAAAAACAAACATGAAAATATTTACAAAAACATAGCAAATCACAGAAAATAATTAACGTAAAATCAAAATAAAAAGAATTGCATTATTTACAGAAATTGCAACAAGACATGGAAAATCATAAAATAACAGTGTAAAATCAAAACCATGTCGTAACCATAAGTTACAGTAGAAGGAAATTTGAAATAAATTTATCAGAGGAAAGAAAACTCAAGAAATTGAAATTATTTAAATGGTCGAAATTTAAGAAAATTGAATTTAGTAATTTTGACTAGAAAATTGTGTTTGAAGAAAAAATTAGTAACCGAAAACAATTTTGACGTAAACTTAAATCTTTACGGTAAGTCATGGTTACGAACACTAAAATTAAAAATGTTGCAAAACAAAGTAGAAATCGAAATAAATATGTACAACACATGGACAACACCAGGATTCTGGTACATAAATCAAATAACAATGCAACATAAATAGAAAAAAAAAATATATAATAATCAAGACATGAAAATGAAAAACACTGAACATTGACTATGTACAGAATACAAAATAATTCCTGAAATAAAAGTATCAAAATTAGTACATACAAAATATTGTACGATCACAGATTTAAGAAGTATGAATTTAATATTCGGTCAGGATAAAACGCGTAAGAAACATTACGAACAGGGAAGATTTAATTTGGACTAAATTTAAGATTTCATGTAGAAAGTTAAGAAATTAATAAGAAGTTTTAATTTGGAAGAACTTTCAGAGATCTATGATCATATAAAACATGACAATTCCCTTCACCATACTAAATGAAATATAGAAAAAAAAAATAAAAAATAAAATAACAAAATAAATATATACACCCCGAACTCAGGGCGGGCACCGTCGCGCTCGACTACGCCGCTTACAAGGTAGCGGGCAGTCGAGACACGGCAAAGGCAACGGCGTTACTCGGCGCCGCTGTCACTTTCTGGATCATCTAAATAAAGAGAATTGAACGACAAAGATTAAAATCTCATTCATAAAATTATGAATACATGTGAAATTGACATGTAAATTGGTTCAATGTAAGTATACATTTTCGCATATGGCGATACGTGCTGCTACTTTAAATTCTCTCACGTTCATAAGAACAATATGGAGGGAAATCACTGTAAAATGGTATACGGGAATAGGATGTTCAAGCATTTGAATACAACATGAACATATTCCTTCCCAAACATAAATTGTTATAACAGCATGACAACTTCGTGAGTGATACTACCCCCACCCCCAGTCAACAGATTTTAATACTTAATCCAAATTAAAAAATAAGAGAACAGAATATCAAATTTCTTAAGATTATAAGTTACTACCTTTCCTTAAAATCATCATTTAGAGTTCGAACGTGCAGCGGAAATTTAATTTTCCCTACGCACAGAGAGCCTAATCTACTTTAGCGCTTAGTTCGCGCTGCCGCGCTTATTGCGGCTAAAGGTTCAAAACCAAGGATTTCGTAAACATACATTCCCAACATTTACCGGATGACCACCGGACATTCAAAATTAACTTTTATATCATTTTAACTTATACGTACTACGCAAACTTGTACGGTAAACAAATTTTATTAAAATTTTAAACACCCCCCCCACCCCCGTCCCCCACTGAATATTTTCAGAACTTGCACTTCACTCACACTCTAGTTATTCTAGATTACTATGTTATTCTTGAATCGGAAACGGTGCCACATAAATAAATAATAGGCTATATAGGAGTCCAGTTTTATAAAAATAGTTCGGACTACCTAGCCACAGTAAAGTTATCATACAAATAAATAACGACAACACCATATGGCACGGATTCCCTTTCACGAATAGAGGAAATATAAACAGCATTTAAGGACATTCATTTCTTAAATTTAAGAAAATAAAATGATGAAGGTCCTAAGCAGATGCTACTTTAATTATTTTAAGGCATAAAATTATCTACCTATTACGAAACGGAAGTTGAACGAACTGTTCATAGCTATGCTATACGGTTTAATTTTACATCCATAAGGAGAATTATAAAATTGAAATTATTACTAATAGTAAGAAGCAATATTTGCATTTCACATCCATAAGGAAACGGATCATGAAACGAAAATTGCAGTTTCATTCATTTTGAAACCAGTTCGTAGAAATTCCTTATTTAGCGTTTTAAATAAATTAACACCACGTTGTTAATAAAGCAACATATAAATAAACAGAAATTGATTTTATACCATTTCATGTAAATGTAACTTACCTAAAGGCCTACAATTCATAGTGCCTATACCAAGTAAACTTGAAAATAAGCATTTTAAAGTAACTCAGTATTACGTTCAGAACCATTGAATTAAATTAAAGTTAAAATACTTTTGAAGAGAAAAATAAAAGTACTTGTCGAAAACGACATATTTTCTTGCTCAAGAAGCAATAATGTATTCTTAAATGCATATATCGCATTAGATTTTCTTTTTCCATTACAGTCAATAATTAAGCTTAAATCGCATATTATTGCGATAAAGATTTAAATAGGCTTCTGGAAGTTGTTTAACAGGAAATGTTTGGCATAAACAAATTTGATACTATCATTTCCACTTCCAGTGAATCAAACGTAATATTTGTTAACCAACATGTGAATAGAAGTTAAATTTAACATCATATGATAAAAGAATTGTAGTAGATTCATTAAAATAATAAAAAGAGAAAATTTTCTTACCATATTGTCCGTTATGGCAGACGGGGCAGTCATCTCGGCAAAGGCCAGGGCGACGA
Source organism: Lithobius niger (assembly GCA_023313725.1). Lineage (NCBI taxonomy): Eukaryota > Metazoa > Arthropoda > Chilopoda > Lithobiomorpha > Lithobiidae > Lithobius > Lithobius niger. Next base: position 73,606 of record JAHWFP010208344.1, on the reverse strand, counting down.
CACTGTTGGACGCCGCTGCCGGAGGCTCCCGCATCAATGCCATCAGGATCTTGAATGTGATAGATGCGGGCAAGATCCGGAAGCGGCGGCAAACCTTCCAGCAGGAGGTCCGGGAAAACTTCCGCCAAATCATCCGGAAGATCGCCAAAAGAAGGGGAACGATTGTTCTGTTGGTGCAGGACCCCTTCGTAGTGGGCTAAGGCCCGATGAACGTTCTGTTGCAGAAAGAACACGTTTTCTGAATTTACGGCCCTCCAGAAATATACGGCAAATTCTTCATCTTCTTCCGGAAATGGAGGATAAGCCACATATCGGCAATGTAAGCAACCCCTAGCATTTATAGGGCTACACCGTAAATAATGTGAACTCAGGCGAAGTTGCTGAGCATGAGCCGTTTCCTCGGGAGGTGCGCCACCCACAAAAACGTTTTGACGGGGCTCTTCAATTATTAGCTCCATAAACATTAGGCGGAGTACGTAACCCATCGGGTCCTCACCCGGTAACATGGGGGCAAACGGAATCTCTGCCGTGGTCCGATGTGGACACTCCGCGAATAACGCAGGAGGCTTCTCGCAGTAATGGTAATGGTCTAAACAAACGTATAACAAGAGCACGTTGATAGACAGCAGTTTTAAAAAGTCTTTTACAGAACGAGGCATATTTCCCACAGCACTTCTCTCCTCCTTGGGAGTCGTCTTTCTTTTCTTGCGTGGGGGATCCATTGTCAAAATTGTTTGGGGAGCAGAAAACGAAAAGAACAGTCGAGTGGAAGTACACAACTTCGTGTGCGGGAAAAATCCCCGAAATTTCCCAGGTCCGAAATATTGTGACCCAAAAACGAACATTGGCAAAACCAATAGGTGCAAAGTTCAGGCTTGACGTCACGAAAAAGGGGCCGTCTCTTTTCCTAGGGACCTAGCTCACCCCTTCAGCTCATATAGTGACCATCAGCTATTGTTTACATGGCCTCGACCAGGCCGCATTTTGAGGTCAGATCAAGCCAGCATGGCCCAGAGCCGTACCCCCAACCCTTTCAACCCACCGACCACTTTCGTTATTACCCACCCCTTCCCTCAGCAGAGAGAGTGATTATGCTCAAGGGCAAGCATCAGCAAGTGAAAGGGATGGTCAAAATAGGTCAGGACGACTCACCCTTGACCATGGCAACAGTTGCTACCCACCCAAGATGCTAAATTTAGCAAACTCACCCTATAGTGGGAAAATACAGAACTTTCTTTTAAATCAAGAAAAGAAAATTCTGAAACATTATTCTATGAGATAAAATCATTTAATTCATGTATAAGGTCACAAAAACATATAAAAAAGTGTAAATAATTGTGACATGCTTTCAGATAAAACTAAAATATGTGTGAATATAACATAACTGATGTAGTCCAAAATTCATGTATTTTCAGAAAAATTGTGCAACATACAGTGAATTGTGGTAAAGTGTCAGGAGGGCAGAAAATTGGAGAAAAGTGGCTGAATCATAGAACAGGGATCATTCCATCATGATCCAGGATTAATGAAAATAGAGATAAGTGATTCTTAGCCTCGTGGTGAAAACATCTGTGTAAATCATACACCCCACCCCTCCTTGCCACGACACTTATAAAATAATGACACTTGCTATGCAAATTTAATACTGTGAACTTTTAAGTTAATGGGAAAATACATATTAACTTATTGCTTGGAAAACATTCCTTTTATTCATTGTAAAACGCAGTTGTTTTGGGAAAACATTCCTGTCGCTCATTGCAAAACCTACCAATTCGAAAAAATAACATAATTGCTATTACCGATGGTGAAGCTTCTTACTTTGGAAAATATTCCTGTTACCCATGGTAAAATTAGTAATGTAGGAAAACATTCCTTTTACAAATTGTAAAAATGCTAACGTGTAATCACACTGCTGCTACCTAGGGTACAGCTCAATTAACGTTAATTACGTAATATGATTCGCTATGTGAATCCAACTTGATTAGAGGTGAGGTACGCTTAAGATCTGGAATCCAGACGTAACTTCAAATTGACGGTTGCACTAAGTTCGAAGTACCTCACATGTAAGTTCCTTAAGGAACAGATTACACACATTTATTCAGGTCGTAGTGAACACCTTGAAAGATCTACCGCATGCTGGAAGCTAATGTTTCCTGGTTGGCAACAACCGCATGTGAACTTAGTGTTGTAAGTGCAGTCTTATAACCTAGCAAATCAATGATGGAGTCTGGCCAACTCGTATTATTGATTTGCCCAGGGTAACTATGCTGTAGTTACACCGTCACTCAGTGACATGGAAGTCCGACGGAATCCGTCCCATTAATTGAAAAAAAAATGTAGTTATTTTGACTTCCGGTGCTAGTCACCTTATAAGCGATGCAACATCGCTCTGAACAAGATATTTAAAATTAAAATAAGCAGGCATATGCTAAGTTAAACAGTTTGCTATGCAACGCTTAGTGACCGCTGATTTTACGGAAGCATGCATTAATCTAAGTTAAACAGTTTGCCGTGCAACGCTTAGGTTCTCGGGAAAATTTTTACGGATGCCGCGCAACTTCTAAGTTAAACAGCTTGCGTTCGCAACGCTTAGATACCGTATGTTACGGATGCCGTGCTATTTCTAAGTTAAACAGTTTGTAGATACAACGCTTAGATACCGGGATAAAATTTTCCGCATGTCATGCATATTCTAAGTTAAACAGCTTGCCATGCAACGCTTAGATACCGGGAATTTCACGGGTGCCTTGCATTTTCTAAAATAAACAGTTTGCAATTCACAATGCTTAGATGCGACACTGCCGTGCTCCGGCAGATTAGTGCAAACCCGAATTAGAATAAAATATATAATACAGCAGTATAAATGAAAAAAAAAAATATATGTTATATGATTGCTGCAATTCGATTTAAAATTTAAATCATAGGTTTCTGGAATTTTGGAATTCCAGTCTTCTAAATACGCCTGTGCTCTGGTCGCTTACGTTCAGAAGGACCAGTGCAGGTAGCACATGGCATAAAAACGGTTCTTTTCCAGGTAAAAGAGCTCGTTTTCAAGGTAGTTACCTTACAGACAAATCACTCTATAACAAGCACTCTAGTAACGAATACGAGTCGCTAGAGCATCGCACGACATTAGGGTCAAGAATTGTACAGATCACAATTCTGGCGGTATAACATATTTATTGTGAGGCAACGCAATAATTTCTTAAAATTCATGTTTGCTGGCGGAACCTTACTGTTAGGTTCGACCTGAGCATGTAGTCAAAATGGGTTGACACACATATACATGAACAAGGTTCTTAAAATGCCATGATAGACGGCTTTCCGTATTGGTCGGTTTGAACTGTCGCTTGGTAGTCAAAAGGGAAAACAGACAAACAAGAATACACACGTTTCTTAATAAGCTACGATTGACGGCTTTCCCCCGGGTTAGTCTAAACTGTCTCGTAGTAGCCAAAATGGGTGAAACAAATACAAATAAAACACACAATATATTGTACACGCCACATCAACCAAACCGCATATATAAATGAGTTGCAGTACTCGCTATGCCGTTTGAATAAATGAAACATAGACTCAAATACAGACACTAACAAAATACCACCTAAACGTGGAGTATGTGGAAGAAATTTAAATATTAATTACGCAATAAGCACACAATCGTGAAAATTTTCATTGGGAATAACAGTAAATGACACTTACATTAAGGGGTTAAGCGAATACGACTTAACGGGGTAATAAAACAGGTATCCTGTCCCCCTCCCTTGTTCAGATGCTTCTTTTGTTACTATGTAGCATGAAAATATTACTAATTAAGTAAAAAGCATGATGAAACCGATTTGATAACTTGGTCGCCAGTTTGAGTCTCAATACGAGACCAAACAAGTGATACATTCAGAAACATACAAGTTTCTGGGCGACTCATGTATGTGGCATGCATGTGATATTTTATTGTTTATGAAAACTGTGTATTCCGATGAAATCTCGTTGCTATTGGTACTACAGGAAAATATTTAAATTTGACAATGTCAAATAGTACTGTTCGAATCGAACCATGGATATTCCATATTTTATGAATTATTTATTTGCCCAAGGGAGCAAATCAAAGTCACGTTTGGCTATAAAAGTGGCTTTTCTTCCAAAGGTGAAGAGGCAAGAAACGAGATTTCAAAGGGAGAATGTTGAAAGTTGATGGAGCATAGCTAGTAACGCTTGTGTTTTCTTTCACTCCCCCAGCTAGAGCAGAAAGTAGGCCAAATGGTTGGCAACGTAATTACCGAGGGTAGAGAAAACCCACTCAGCCTTGAACGACCTTGGCCGGACCAGTGGCCAACTCGAGGTCGAAAGTAGAGCACAACACGATATGGGAAAGTGCCACGCCTCCCTCGTCGAAAGCGAGAGGGTAAACAAATCCATGTGGCCAGCCCAAGGAAAACGAAATATCATTTATTTCAGATCAACAGCAACAAAGTTGATTTTATAAAATATTGAGTTCAGTCACATGGAGAATGCGCTCTCGAGTCTTGCATGCACTTAAGCCATACACTATTTTATTCCAAAATTCCACCCAGCCTAGTATTGCTTAATTAATATAGCAATTTAATCTTGCAGTACATAATTATTGCCCTGATTTCTGTGAAGGTTGTTTTTTTACCTCAAAGAAAGGTTCGTTTTTCCTAGTCACACGGCAATTAACTTTGGGCCGCCGGTGAATGCGAAATTTTTGCTTAATTATGTAAAGCAGTTTCTGTTATAAATGAACTGGGTTTGGAAGCTAAAATAAGGAACCACTAAAAAGGTACCATGATTTTAGAATGAACAGGGATTATGTAGGGAATAATTAATGGCTTAATTAATATTCATAACAGAAACAATACAATTAATTAATTAAATGCATAACTGCATAATATCATACATTTATTAAATGCATGAGCCGAATATTTATTCGGATAGATCAAAACGACTCCAGATAACAATTATAATTGGGAGTCCTTCTTCAAAGACGACCGAGAGGCGGCAAGATCATTTGAGACTGAACAAGTGTAATTACACCTATTGTTAGAGTTTAAAAGATGGCATTACCAGCTGACATTATTTACGACAGTTTCGTAGAAGCTAAATGACTTTCTAGAACTAGATTTAATTACGATAAGATCGTCGCTCATGATCGATCACTACGTGGAATAACAATAAGTCCCTCCCACACAGGATGGCGGCATGTACCTTCAAAGTGCCGCGTACGGGGAACAATTAATGAACCCGAACGCAACAATAGAATGATTGACAGGCGGAGAGGTCCCAATTGACGATAAGGGCCCAAGCTGTCCAAATGTTACTATATTTAGCATTTCAATAATAAATCAATACTACAATGGATTGATCATGGCTGATAACGCCACAGTATTTAAGCTGAACCTCGGAATGCGTGATATCATCCGATCACCAGCAACTTACCAGACGCTAACTAGTTCACGCCAGTCAAATTCCGAAGGCCGCAATCCAGAAGTACGCCAGGCAGATTTCCGTGCCGAGCTAGCGACGGGGCTTCGCCGCTCAGCCGACCCGTGGGCCCATGGCCGCACTCAAGCTTCAATTAATGAGCTAAGTATTCTGATTGATTAGCGATAGCTAATTGTGTTTATGCTTAACTAGTACCAAGCCGTACGCTACTGAATTAACCCGAGATTCCTTTTATTCAACTCAGAGAATATAATAACGATTAGGTTTACCGCTCGACTTAATCCATTGTGTAATGCCATTCGTTAGACTCATGTCGATCATTGTAATCATACAATCAAATCATAATAATCTGTCACTGATTTAATTGACCATATGTGGGGTCAATATTGTGTACAGCGGAGAGTTGATTAAAGGCCCAGTATAATTGGATGTTTGCTTATTATTTAGCCTACCTATTTTATACTTGATTAGTGTTTTATACAATTGTTTGCCCTTATGCCATCCTGAACGATAATGTTTATTCTAGTCAATTGGTCACTGGAATAGAACATTACACACTTCCATCAGACGAAATATATGTCAGCGCACAGAGGTCGGGTCAGGGTGACCCCAGTGTGGACGAGTAAACTAAAGGATTAGTCCAACAGTTAAATATTGCAAACACGACCAACACCTGGAGAGAGTAAGACCGGGAAATTGTATCCACCGTACACGCTGAACGGGTGCAACAAGTTTTCAGAAAAAGGAAGAAGGGCAGCAGCAGTTGTTTTTGCTGTTTTGCTTTTAGGGAGCACAAGCCAACCTGGGTTATCTGCCCCACGACGATGAGTGGGACAAGTTAGCTGGAGAAGTGGAAAACCCAGGAAATTTGACACGCCACAATCAACATTAGCAAGAGACACCACTGGGCCTTCTTGTCCCGAAATTTCCAGGAGGTGGAGCAGCTGCAGAGGCTTGACAATGTCAAAATGCTGCAATATGTGACATTGGTGCAATTAATCCGGTCACGTGTAACAGAATGCACATTCTCGGATTAGAGTTCACGATGTTACGATGCTTGGGCACTGAGAAAGTGAGAAAGTAACATTGTCGTTGCATCTTGTTCACGTTAACATTATCGGCCAGCGAAGATAATTCCTTGTTGAGAATCAAAATAAAACGATCCTGGTTTCCGCTTAAATCGTTCAGTTTTAAACTGTAAGTGCATAGTCTCAATATTGAGCACCTGATGGTTTCTTCTTTGTGTACTTTTTCATATGTATGAGCAGCAGCAAAAGTTCGCTTCAGGGGGCCAGTTTAATTGTTTCAAATTGTTTTGTCATTGTTTCCCCATGTCATAGACATGACAATTGAGTCAATGCTGCTAAATGAAACAAAGGGGTGCAACAATGAAGCGAAAAAAAGTAAACACTCGAAAGCAGACCAACAGTCTGTTCTCAGTTGTCAAGATAAATGAGAAACGTAATAATGACGGGGTATATGAAGAAGAAAACCCACCCCAAACTGGTATAAGAGAAGAAGCAAAGTTTCCGAAAAGGGTCGGCCTTTGAAACTAGTGATGTAATTTAACCAGGGAAAGGCCGCCAAGGTTAATCCTATTAGCCAGCAAACTTGGCGTGTTGCCCTCTTCTTTAATTTCAATTTCTTAAGACTGCTGAAACATGTTGAACTTAGAACTGTACAATCCTATACAATCCTATAACTCTTGACATTGGCATTTATTCAATTTGCAGATAATCAAATCACTCCTGGCTAAAAAACAATTAAAGAAGAGGGCAAGGCATCAAGTTTGCTGGCTAATAGGATTAACCTTGGCGGCCTTTCCCTGGTTGAATGATACCACTATACTTTAAAAGGCAGACCCTTTTTGGAAACTTGGTGGTCTCTTGTTTATATCAGTTTTGGGTAGATATCACCTCCTTTCTTCAGACTGTGAACATACCAAAGGTCACATCCGCCTTATCTTCATCTCTACCAGTAGTGATGGAAGACTAATAGACGTTTGGGCCTGGGGATGGGTTGGGGGGTGTAGGGGGAACTTCATAGAGGTGTTACAAGGCAGGTACCAGGGGGTCAGTGGGTGGGGGGTTGGCCCCCCGAGGTGGCTGGATGGTGGGCCAAGACTACTTCCTTCCCAGTGTATTAAAGACATTTATGTATGCTCCCAATACTAAATATACAGAAAATTCCAACTGAGAACTGAAGGCCAACTGACAAGAGCAACCAACGTGATCCAAGATGGCCTGAGTAACTATTCTTTATCTAATCAGCAGGCAAGTTTTCCTTACCTGATCAGCACTTAAGTCGTTCTAATCTAATCAGCAGGGCGAGATATTTTTATATCTTTTGAAGATGACATTTCTATTGTCTTGGTGTAGGGGAGGGGAGATACTCTTTCCTCCAAACCTAGCATTAAGACTTTGGTAAATGTTAAATCAACTTGCAATTTCTGTTTTAGACGACCTTGTGGCCAGCAGTGGACTACAAATCGATTGACATGGATACTCCCCTATATACACCACTGCATAATTTTTACTACTTCGTGATATCTTTGTATGACTGCCACATTGTATGATATGCATATTTTTGTTAATCCTATTATCTACCTTGTATATATAATCTAAGCCAAAAACAATTAGAAAACGAACTCGTTTAAGGTAAGGTTTAACTGATCAGAAGTCAAAACAGCAAAGGAACACAAATACACTTGCCTGTTAAGGTTTAAGATTCTACAGTGCTGCTGTACTGTGTAGCCCACATGATACCTTACTGCTGTATTCAAATATTTTTTACCTTTTTTACTTTTGTGCCGGGTCAGCTAATGATTGGTGCATTCTACTTGAAAAATGGTTAAAAACTAATCGTCTTAGTGTGCTTAGCATAGCTCTATTAGGTAATTCAGGGTTTGTAAGTGTCCCTGAAAACCTGGAAATGTCCTGGGAAGTAATAATGATATTCCATGCCTGTAAAAATGCTTGAAATCTTAAAAATTTACATATGTATCATCAGTATGGCAATGAACGAAAAGTAGACGACTCGACTGAAAAATTTGCTGTGCACATAAATATTGTGGTAAACAATTAGAAACAAGCACAATATTTCTTCAATAAAGCTGACTATTAGAGCCAAGTAGAAAAGTTTCAAAGTTGGTTAAGTAACAATCACTGCATGCACGATCGTTACGCCGGGCTTTTCTCACTTGCTATCAAAAGGGAGAAACAGGAAAATTCAGCTACATTGCGTTTCCCTCCACTGAAACAGTTATTTACTTAAGAAAACAAAACACCAGAGATTCCAAGGGAGGGGGAGCAAGGGTAGTGGGAGGGTATCAAACTATACAAAGGGAGGATAAACGGGGGAGCGGGGCAGGGAACGCAGGAGGGGAAAGAGTACCAGTACCCCGGGGGGGGGGGGGTTTGCAGGTGGGTATCTGACCACAATGGGGAATGTGGGGGAAAGGTTGGTTAGGGGAGGGTTCGCTGCCTGTTTCCATTTCTTGCTCCCAAATAAGGTATTTTGCTCACACATGCGCGAATCAGCTAGACCGGGGAACAACTAGTATAAACTTAATTCGTATTAGGATAATGCTTCATCTTCACGTTTCCTCAAAGTGCTGGCGAATTGTTGGCTCACCATCATTGTTAGCATTTGTTTAATCGTAAGGCTACGCCATGCGCCTTGCTGATAGGCATTGTTGCCTGCAACGATAAAACTAGTCGCTCAGGGCCCTGTAACCAGCTTTCTAGGACAAATGGTAGTCCCTAGCGATCATTGTATAAATGGGTCCGAAGTAAAAGTCCAAGCCAAAAAATGAACATCACGATCGAAGTGACAAATCGGAAATTAATGAAAGATCGATTGTTTGCCAAGTGCAACAAAAATCTACTAAATTTGAGTGGAAAATAATACTAGACGGCTGGGATAGTAAGCATTAAATCGGAGAGTGAGGTCAAACCTTTTAAGTAAAGGCTACCACCGCCTTTTCTAATAACTCAACGACGCATTCTTTTCGGTTACTTCTTCGGGCCACTAGTTTGATGGTAATCTTTTATAGAAAGAGTCGTCCGACGAACCAAAACCGTTGCACTGCATTATAGGGGAGAAATACTCTACAGATTTGCACCCGTTTTTGTCCCATGCAAGTATTTTATCCAGCTGCTCGTTGTAGTTTATACAACTTTTGCTTCCGTTAGGACGCATGTTTACGCTTGCCGCATCCATATGCAACAACACGCTGATGAAATAACTTGGCGGGGACACGTCTTGATAGCACAATTTGCATTTTTGGCATCTACTTACCAAATGATTTGCACTTTTGGCATGTTTTGTACGATTTGTAGCACTCTCAGATTCAACACGATTTGTTTTATCTGTACGTGCTTCATGAAAAGTTCCTGAAAAGTTCAGTTTCATGAAAAGTTTCAGTTTCATGAGAAGTTTCAGTTCCATGAAAAGTTTCTGCCACACTCCATTTATTTTTTTAGTCTTCTGTACAGCTGGGAAGACTATAGCAACGACTTTGTCCGTCGTCACCTTTTTCAACTCCGGAACGGTACCAGATACAGACGAACGGTTTTCACCATTAGATTCAGCGTCCTAAAATTTGTTTAAATAAATACAAAAAAAAACCCGTAAGTATGAAATGTGGCCGGAAGTGTATAGAAGACCAGTTATGACTATAGTCGAATTAATGTGTTTGTGCCCAAAAAACGGGTGAAGGCAAATCGGTTCAGCGACATCTTCTCAATAACCAGACACATTTGTTCAATTCTGATCCGACGAAATTCAAGTATGTAGGTGGGTGAGTTGCAGTGTAGAAGCTCAAAAGGTATTACGCTCTACAGAATATACATTTGACGTTTGAACTATGCTAACATCTAACGAGGGCTCTCAGCAAAAAACCGTCGTCCGATAGTACACGATCTGTGGATGACTTCAGCCCGTCGTCTGCGTAAAGGTGTGCCCTAATACGAAAAAATACGGCATGTAACTGCGCATTTCGGCAAGTCAACTCTTCGATATTGCGGTCGGTTAGAGACTATACGTAGACATCGAGGTGGCTCCTCTCTTACCGCGAAGAACAATACAAAGTGAGTCGTCACTTACCTTTGGCGGATATCTGGATGGTACACCGAATTTGTATTCTGTTATCTAGATGGTACATTGAATGCGAGGCACGCATATACTTTGCTGTTAATTATTGTGCCAGCCTCGCTGCTTTTCGGGTGCGATATATTAATAGTATTTTATTACGCTTATTTGTGGTGTTTTTTATTGAATGAGTGAGCAAAGCGAATGTGGTCTTGTTTTTACAGTGGTGGACTGGCCAGGGAGGGAGGGACGGGATATTCCTCCTGGCTTCTGACTCTTAAGATTTTTTTTTTAATCCGTGATTGCATCGTCGCACACAAGATTCTGGCTCATTTGCCATATCGTAGTGGCAAAAGTTACGAGACCTTTTTTTTTTAATATAATGTACGATATAGTAGATATTCTTCAGACACCACGCATTCAGATGTTTTAGTAGTGTTCTGTTGGTATGTCTGCCGTCCAACTTCATACGTCAATTGCACATTTTTTTTATTCTACCATACGAATTACTCGAATTACTAATGCAGTGTTAGTCCATCCTTGTTTATATTATTTGCTAACCCTTCTGTGCTATCTTCTTAGTACCTTTGTATAATTTATTTTCTTACAAAAACCAATCATATTATTGTTGTAAAATTGACTATTGCTGTGTAGTTTTGCTTCTGTATATTTACTAGGACGATGTACAGCCATTTGGCACCGCAGCTCACTCATAAAATAAGAGATCTGGGAATATTACCTTTTTAAAAGAGTGAAAACTTGATGGACGCCTGAACAAAACAAGTATTATTTGAAGTAGTATTTGTGTTCTCATAATCGTGAAAATCATCAATTCTGAATCAATACTGTTACGTACTAAAGCTTATGACCGGGTTTTAACGAAGATTTCAAAACAAAGATGATTAATAAAGTATGAAAATTCAACTTAACAGAGAAAGGGGGGGGGGGGGGGGACGAAATCACTAATGTGTTCCTTTAACACGTAGCATTAATTTTGCAAATATCAATGAATATGCATCCTGCTGCGTTATACAAAGTCAAGAAATGTGTAGTGTAGTTACATTAATAAAATCACGCAAATTTTCGTTGTAGCGTATGACCAGGAGCCAATAAAACGAGCCCCTCCGGGGCGAAAGAAAACAAACTTGTTCATTTGTTCCTGGTATGACCCACCGTATGGAACACTTCATTTTTTTCGCCCCACCTCCGAAAACACCTTTTCCAGCACCCCTCCCCGAAGTGAATTTTACGTTGAATGAATCATATATTCATTTGCGCATTGAACTGAAAAAAAAATACACGCACACACAAGGTTAGGGAGATATAAATCAATCCTTTGTGTAACTTCTCCATTTGCAGGTCAGGCATCGGCAGCATTATTTTTTTAGCTGCTGCCGAACAGCCGTGCGTTTGGCAGGAAAGCGGTCATTTCACCTGCAGGGAGTTGCTTTCAGGAGGACAACGAAGTTATTTCCATGCACCAAACGTAAAGTTCTGTGACCTCAGCAGTGGGTAACTCGGAATCGGCACATACAGATCCCTCGGACTTGTAAGGCTGTTCGGAAAAGGAACCATGTAACACATTTGTAGAGGGGTGCTTTGCACACCATTTGAGTTCTGAACTTGAATGCAGCAACAAATTTTGACTGCATATTTTTATAAATGGAAAATTTCTAAGTCAGTTTGGATAGGAGGGGACGGTTGCGAAGGGTGGAGATTTTTTTCCATGCCACTCTTATTATACTTTACATTAATTTCCGTTTTGCTGACTTTACAAATTGCTGTCATTAACGTAATATTTTATTTTCAAACTAATCATTGCGTAATTTGGTTTTACTTCAGGATTTGAGCATGTGAGTGATTTGAATGCTTTTAAGAATTATTTTAAATTCATTGTACGATTTTTTCAAGTTTTTTATTTAGCAATATTTTTTTGTATCGAAGATCAATTTGAATTTATACCCGCATGATATATGGGTATTGTTCGCAATTGTAAATTGCATTATAAACAAATTATTACACGAGTTTGATATCAGTGAACACATACAAACGCAAGTTTTTGCGCTAAATAAGAATAAGTTGAATTTAATTGTTATTTTAATAATAATAACTATTATTACTTTGTTGGTGCTGTTGTTCGCTATCTCCAAAGGGCTTCTTGTACGGCTATGACGTACTACGTAAATGTCAACATCTTCGCAGGGCCGTAACAAAGTTGTTTGGCGCCCGGGGGCAAAGCACAGAAATGGCGCCCCTTCCCATACACCGCGAAAGTACAAAGGCGCCCCTTCCCGTACACCGCAAAAGTAGAAATGCTAAGTATTGTATATCATCATTGTAGCACAGAAATGGCGCCCCTTCCCGTACACCGCAAAAGTAGAAATGCTAACTATTGTATATCATCATTGTAGCACAGAAATGACGCCCCTTCCCGTACACCGCAAAAGTAGAAATGCTAAATATTGTATATCATCATCGTAGAAGGATGTCCAACAGCAAGAAATTACCTCGAGGCCATTGTTTGTCATATTCGTTCGAAGATAATTAATCGAATATTCGTTCAAAATTCAAAAACTATCGTTTTTATTTACTGTGTAGGTCCGTCTCGATAGCGTTTTTAATTGTTTGGCGCCCCCAAACTCAAACCTGGGGGGGCAGTTGCCCCCCCTGCCCCCCCATACTTTACGGCCCTGCATCTTCGACTTAGTGGGAAAAATTGAGAGGATTATTTACATAAAAATAAAACTTCGTGCATGAGGATAGACAGTAAAAACTAGTGATTCGAAGATGTGTAAAAACGAGTAGCAGCTCTTAGATAGTAATAAAAATTCATTAGCGTGCACAGATCCCCGAGAGGGCAGGGGCAGTATGTTTTAAGTTGACATATTTTTCCGGTAAGACTTTTTCGTTTTGGTTCCTCTTTTTACCCTTTGTTAGCTTTTCAGGCCCTTTCTTAGGCACGACTGCACCAGTAAATATCAGCACAAAAAGACCATATTTTTTTCAAAAAGGCTATTTTGAAAGAAAGGCAGCCCCCCCCCCCCCCCCCCCATGCACGTCATTGAAAATGTAACAGTGGGGGACGCATTTTTTCGGCTAACATGAAAGTATCGCCTAAACCAATATGTTAAAAAAACGGTGAAATGAATCCAACATGCAATCAAAAAGAAAAACGGAATTAGAACGAAAAAAACGTTTTACACAATTTCGTAAAATTGCTACCCTTTAGGATTTTATTGCAGGTGCTGATCAAGAATTCTGAAAACAATTATGCCATGCCATTAATAATGACCGTTTTTCTTGTTTGTATTTTAATTTTAAATAAGTTACTGTATGGTACAGTCTTCTTTTCTGGGGGGGGGGGGGCCCGGCCACCACCACAGGGAGTGACACCTTTTGCGTTACTGAAGGTTAGTTGATTTTTTTAATGTTTTATTTCTTTTTTCTATACAACAATAAATTTTGAAACAGGATTTTTTTTTATCAAAATTATAAACTTGCAAGTAACAAATTGCACACAGTAGCATTAGCCTATATATACATGTAAGAACCAGCTAGAGGATTTTTAGAATTCAGTTCCTTATTTCTAGTGTTGAATAATACACACATAATACATTGTCTTGCATCAAGCAAGAAAAGAAACCCAAAACGCTTTTAAAAATACTGTTGAAAGCCATGCATTTTTAAATAACGGAACTTATTTACCCTGTGTGCTATTATAATCTTAGAATCATGGATCGAGTTAAACGTCAAGCAATCATTAATCCATGTAGAAAGTTCCGTCTTGAAGCTTCCGGGAAAAACCAGCATTGGTTGCAGCGATGTGTGCTGGCGCTTGAAAACAGAGAAACAAAACAGTTACAGTAATTAACTTGAGTCAGGATTAAAATTGTATGGTTATTAACTAACATACCAATGGATAATTTGGCCGACGATAATGAGAGTTTCTCAGGATGGGTTGAAACGTAGAGCAAATGCCCAGGAATTGGACGCACTGGACACACACCAAATGGTTCGTCCTTCTCAAAAACTCTATGTTAAATAAACACAGTTTTATGCGTCTTAATATAAAAATAATGCCAGCTCTTATCACTAAGTAATAACGTATTTAGAAAAACTGTAGAATATTTTCAACTCTACTGAGATTTACAAATTTTAAATATTGCTAGGATGAAATGTGCGTTTATGTCACTTTTAACCGGGTTCCCACCAAGACAAGAAAATAAATTTCCCAGCGTAGTTAAGGTCAACAAGAAAATAAATTCCTATAGTAGTTAAGGTCAATTTCCAGGCTGTTTACCGTAATTTTAGTAAAGAATTTTTTTACAGATTTTTACCAGTATTTCTTGTTTGTGGGGATACAAATTGCATAAAAAAGTAGCCAGATTTATTGAAGTTTTAGGTGTGAATACAGAAACGTAACGTTTTTAAACAACGAATTAACGTAATGTTTTAACGCATTTAGGCCCAAGACTGTCATAAGTATGGTTTGTTCCCCCCCTCCCCCCGAGTACTCCAGGTTTTTTTGTGAAATATTAAAATTTTTTTACAGATTTTTACCAATATTTCTTGTTTGTGGGGATACAAATTGCATAAAAAAGTAGCCAGAGTTATTGAAGTTTTAGGTGTGAATACAGAAACGTAACGTTTTTAAACACAACGAATTAACGTAATGTTTTAACGCATTTAGGCCCAACACTGTCATAAGTATGGTTTGTTCCCCCCCCCTCCCCCCGAGTTCTCCAGGTTTTTTTGTGAAATATTAAAGAATTTTTTTACAGATTTTTACCAGTATTTCTTGTTTGTGGGGATACAAATTGCATAAAAATGTAGCCAGATTTATTGAAGTTTTAGGTGTGAATACAGAAACGTAACGTTTTTAAACAACGAATTAACGTAATGTTTTAACGCATTTAGGCCCAACACTGTC
>JAHWFP010208344.1:0-57725 GCA_023313725.1 Lithobius niger | reverse complement strand
AAAAAACGGTGAAAACTGTTTGCTACATGATCCAGGAGAAACCGTCTTCCGTCTTCAGTTTTCTCCTGGATCATGTAGCAAACAGTTTTCACCGTTTTTTCTTGTGCTTCTGATGAAGAAAGGACAATTTTCTTCGAAAATTTAAGAGACTAGTTGAAGTTTGAGTCTCATAGGTGGTATGTGTACACATAAACAATAAAATGTCAGATTTTAGCCACTGTAGTCGCCGATTACCGGCATTCAATAATTAAAGAATTTCCTGGGCTTTCCCAGAGTTTCAAATAGGTTTAAATTCTATTAGTTTTCCAAGTTTTTCAGGTTCTCCAGGTGTGTGGGACCCAGTTCAAGTTCATATTAAAATGAAATTCAATGGCCATTGTACAGATGTAAGAAAGAACAAAGGCACTGATAAAATTTCTACAACTGAATCCGGATCCTGTAACAAACTAAGCATTCGGTCACTTTCCCTATCAGCAAATGGGAAGGTTACCAAATTAAAACTAAATAATGTGAACAAAGTGTAGAGTGACAAGGCACTACACATGCCCTTTTTGGACGAATTGTAGAAAGAGCATTAATCGCACATTTCCATAAGAACTATACTCAAATACTCCAGGTACAGAACGCGCTAGCCTGTTGGAGAACCGAACCTTTACCATCGCAATTAAATTCTAGTTGCGAGAATGTAAAGGCGAGTCGTTGCATAAACGCACCCTTAGCACTGTTTTAGCAAAATAATATTTTGGCAATGTGTAACGGCTGGGAGCTAAAACCTGCTGCGTCTCTCCCAGATGGCCTTGTGCAAAAGGTAGAATACAAAGCCAGAGTTACAACTTGGATACTCCCACGTCCTGCGGATATTTATGGTCTTTATTCGGTCCTGTTAATACTAAGTCGCCTCAAAACTGCTCGCCGAGTTCAAAGTTGTATTAAAAAATCTACTGAACAATGATTCAGACAATCGCCTTACCAACTGAATGTTTAGAAAACGAAATCAACCAACCTAAAGAAAAACTTCATAAATAATTGCAAAAATGAGACCGTAAGAAAACTGAAGTTACATGGTGTGGTCTCATGCCTACCTTATTGAGTGACTATGGTGATGTTGGGCGTGGTAACTGTGCTGCAGGCAGCGATGCAGTAGGCCTTGACATTGGGGATACCAGTAGCTTATTCTGATGGTCTTGCCTCAAAGGGGTCACACAGGACAGACAACAACGAATTGTGATGTGAAAATTTGAGCACAAATGTGAAAATGAGACCTAAGGTGAAAATGGTGTTCAAAAGACAAAACGCACACGGCAAAACATACTAAACACGCACAATTAAGTGCAAATTCCCACACAAAAAATGAAACAAAATTCATGGCCGCTGTGGAAACAGAAATCGAATGAGAAAACGGAAGGTAGGTTTTTACTTAGAACAAAATTTATAGAGTTCATATAAAAAAGCATAAAATATGAACTCAATAAATAGCATGAGAGCAGATCAATGAATCAATTTCAAATTATAATGGTTTAAAACCATGTACACATGCTCACATCGTTATTCTTGGCAAGCGATTTGGTTTAACAATAAAGAGGTGAATTATACACAAAGAAAATACATCCCAAAGTTCATTATCATGATCTGCAAACCACATCTAACTCAAATTATTTTTACTATTTTACCTCTTGTAGCAACGATGCACCATTTTCTGCTTGACAGTTTCAATTGGTGGTTTGCACGAATCCAAAAAATGGTCGTAAGTACTTTTCAAGTTTAAGTCTAATTTGTCTTTGGGTGCGTCAGAATTATCGTGAAAAACTGTTTTATAATAGCTGTTGATGGTCCTGTTGAGATGCAATCGATGCCAGGGGTTTTCCCTTCGCACTGCCATTGGAGTAACATACGACTGTACAGCCGGAATCTGTAAAAAAAATATATAATTTTTTTCTGCCCTAAAAATTGTAAGAACTGTAACGTATGAGGTGACTACATTACTAGAAGTTAATTAATTACGCTAAGGCTTAATAGCCCAGCAATAAATATCAATGCACCATACTCTGGACCTGAAGCCACCAGGTTAAGGGCTTTTATTCTCCTTATGTGATGCAAGTCACATTATAACTCAGTTGATGGCATAAGAATATATAAAAGAAAGAGATGACATAAAGAGCGCCCTCTACATAAAGGAGGAACACATGCGAACATCACAAACAGTGGAGCCTGTAGCTCATAGTACAAGTTCATCTTGAAGTACAACAACAAACAAGTTACCAGACCAATTTTATCTGGTTGATTAAAAAAAAAAAAAAAAAAAATTATATATATATAATTATATATATATATATATATATATATATAAATAAATAAATGTTCAGACTGATGGCATTGACAACATGCTCGTTGGCAACCTGTTCCATTCATTGATCACTCGATGTGAAAGAGATACTCGCAAGCCGTAATCTAGTACGTTGCTTGTAAGTGGTAAGATTGTGGCCTCTCCGATTATCTGCACCCAGGGTATGTCATATAAGTTCTGAAGAATCTTGTGGACTTCGATAAGGTCACCTCTTTTCCTTCTCTTGTCCAAAGTTGCTAGGCGAAGTTTATAATTCAAGGCTGTTTACGTGTATCTTTCATCTGGTACGGCGACCACAGATATTGCCATATTCGAGGATTGGCCTAACGAAAGTTTTGTAGGCAACACTGAATTCATCTTCTGGAATAAGTTTAAATGTTCTGCCATCACTTAACAGAACACGGCTGCACGATTGTGTTGACCACTTCAACTCATTGTCCACAATGACATCTTTTTCTTGGTCAGAAGTTTGGATGACGTACCACCAAGATTGCAAAAGTAATCTACCCAAAACCAAAACTGGTGTAAAAGAAGCTGCTAAATTTCCAAAAAGGGTCAACTAATAGTTCGAAAGTTAAATGAAAACTAGAGCAATGTTACTCGCGGTAGCAATCTCTGAGTTTTCATTTAACGTCCAAAGTATTATTCGGAGTGATAAACTTGACTAATAGGATTAACCTTGCTGATCCTCTCTCTAATAGGATTAACCTTGGTGGCCTTTCCCTGGTTGAATGATATCGCTATCTTCAAAGGCAAAACCTTTTTGGAAACTTTGTGGCTTTTCTTACAACAGTTTTGGTTTTGGGTGGATATCACAACTTTCATAGGACTGAACATACGAAAGTCACAGTCTTATCTTCATCGCTACCTTTTTTTTTCGTAAGAATTTTCCGTCTATAAATTTTCTGATTGATAATGTTTACATTTGTCATTGCCGTATTGGTCGTTACATCAGCCAAATTAACACGGTTTGGTTTAATGTTATGTCCATGCTTCATATGATTAAGTTTCTTCAATCCCAATTTTGTGCACACAGGCTAACAAACGCCGACTTTTAGTTCACTTTGCTTACTCAATCAACATATCCCCTTCAGTTGCTCTTCCCGAGGTTAATAAACACATGTAACTTAGGATGTGTCTACCTTTTTTCTTTCGAATTTTATGTAATAATTAGCCCTTACATCAACCAAATTGAAAAAAAGTCGTTTGCTTCTTCGTTCACAGTTTGTCATCTAGAAATCCCTTAAGTTCACTATTACTAAAACATCAGACCGCAACTCAGTTTTTTTTTTGTTGGTTATCAACATAAACTATTGGCTCGTGGATGTTCGTATTGTTGCATAACCATCATCTAACGTGGATCCCTTTATTGTTAGCAATCCACTGCAACGTAAATGACTGATTATTTTGTCCTTCGTTGCAGTTCAGCTTTTAGCTCGTTCAGGCTTTTGCAATAAATCTGAGCCATTGTTGCTTGAAATCTTTGGTTTCAACATGGAAAATAAATTTAAATTCCTCGGTTGCAATTTCAAAACCCTCACATGAATTTATCCAGACCCCTTCAAGCCCCAAACCAACAAAAGTACAATTTTCAGATCACCATGCATTCGTGTGTAAACTTTCAGTGGTGTAGGCCTACTCAATTTTCTCTAGCCATGAAGAATAAGTAAGTCTATGGGATTTAACATAGGAAAAACGTTGCTACTAGCTTGACAGTCACTTGAAAACAACGTTATTTGTGCATCTTTCTCTCTATGAATGAATGGTGGACACTCCATCCTTTAACTTTTAGTTTTTCTTTTCCCTGCACCATCCCCAAATATTTTCCACGATTTGAAAGATTTCGGTCACATTGGGATTTATCCTCAGCATGAGAAAATATGCTTTTAGTTGATTACAGTTAAAAGACACGTTTCCTAGTGAGGTCGCCTTTTTATCAACAATCAATGTTTTAGCAATCTGATGTCTACAATTGGATAATTCGGATTCTGGTATCCACAATTCATACATTCCTAGGAATTGTCTACAATTCCTAGATTCGGATTCTGGTATCCACAGTGCACCACCTTGCACTTCTTTTAATACGCATTTTCCACATTGTCATGCAATCAACAAACTGGCAAAGATCATGAGTTTTACGAGTTTATAATAAACATAAAAAATGCGTTTATTATCTGTTACCGAAAAAAACGTGTAGTAACATCTAACATTAATCAGAAAAAGGCCCCAGTAAAAAACATCCCACAAAGAATATCCCACCTAGATGAAAATCCCAGAATGCCTGAACTGATATATTTAACTATTTCCTTCAGTTTTGTGTGTAGTAAGCTCGTTGTGTAGTATTGCGACTTTACTAAATCAACTATGGATGTAGCAATAGTTTAGTTTTGGTAGCTCAGATTCCATCTAAAGTGATTAGTCTGAATTTAACGAATCTTCGTTCAGAAAGTCCATGACAATTCAGTCCCAAAATTACAAATAGTACCACAATTCGGCCTCGTATAACCCTAAAAAAATCGAGTAAAAAAAACTAACCCACCATGGTGGATAAGTAGATTTATTAGATAAATGCAAATAAGTTGGCTCCATGACGTACTACAAAATCTGTTTTCAATAGTTATCGCTTGCACAATGCACATCAGCTTCAGTGCAATGCGAATTGTGGAGGGCCGTGCTTCGCGCGGCAATGATAAACTGCTGGGAAATATGAAGCTCTCTGGGTGTGCACACAATCTACACTACACCAACATGTCACCCATTTTTTAGATTAAGATAACATTATAACTTGGGACCGTATTACCGTAGTTGGTCCTTAGGTTTTTCACTGGCATTTTTTTTTTAAACATGGAAACGAGATTGGGAATTTTTTTTAACTTGAACAAAATTGTCGTAGATGGTCTGTTTCTGCTGGGATAGAATTGTCTGACACCGAGATTCAGAACCGAATTGTCCGGTACCCGTTTAGAGTGAGTTTGTGTTAGTTAAAATTTATATGCCGCAGTCAGGGGATATATTAATATATTGTTAGACTAATATCGCTGTTGTCATATGTTGTGTCGTGCACCATACATTAAAGGAAACCACAGTTTTTGCATACCAGTAGTGATAACTGAGCCGCTGTCGAACTAAACTGGGGCCTCCTAACATGATGTATGTAGGATGTTAAGGCTTCTTTATTTTATTACATCAGTATGCTCACAGTAATAAAACAATGCTTTCTCATTCCTATTCGGCGAACTCCAGAGACATGCAAGTTTTCGTCATATTACTATTCAGTTTGCATCACCAGTTAGTTCCTCGGCATATACTAAAATCATTTAATAGAAGAAAGAGCACACAAAACCAGTGTCTGAACCACAGTAAACGCCGGTTACCGATTTTTGCATAAAAACATTTGTTCTAAAAATTTAAACTTCAGGCGAACATATTCAACAGGCAAAAAACAAAAAACAAAAAACAGGTTTAAAGCACATTATAAGTTGATTATAAAATTAAACAAGCAAAGAGATTCAACAGAGAATGAATACTAACGGATGAATAACTACTAACATGTATACGCTACGTAAATTTTTACTAAAATTTTTTCCAGGGGATTTATTTCTGTGGATATTTTTCTATTGATGTTCTTTCTGAGAATTTTCCCCCTAACATGGTGTGTTTTCCAGTGAAAGATTCTACACATGAATCGTTTCGCATCTGAAAGTTGGGAAAAACACCAAACACGCCATGAGAGGGGTGGGAGGGGGGAGGGTGTGTGTATGTAAACTGGCCTAAAAACAAAATAAAAGGGTTACATTGAAGTAAACACCAGGCTACCCAGCCCGGCCCCAGCCTGAACTAACATTCTACTCCACTATCCCCCCCCCCCGTAATATTTCAGAACTTTTATGTATGGGTAGTTAGATCTGAATTAAATAAAATTAAATGTGAATACTTACAGTGTATGAAAAATAAACAAACGAAAAATAAAATAAATTAATACTAATTATATTGATTGCTCCATTTTGATACGATTTTTATACATTTCCTGAAAAGCAAATTTATAAAAACTGTTACAATTGAGTAAATAACAATGGAATTTGGATTATTATTATTTTTATTTTTTATTTTATTTTTTTGTACACTTAATATTATATTAAAAGCCCTGGAGAAAACAGTTTAAAATGCTACTCGAAACAATAAGTAACAGTTATGGACGTTATTCAGCAACAGTACTGTTAAGTTAATTTTTAATCTAAGGTGTTACCAAGAATTTATAGGTATTACAGGTATTATTTTTGGTATTACCAGGAGCCGATGAAGCGAGCCCACTCGAATTGTTTTGAAGGTATTACTGATTGTTTTTTTTTTCTTTCTTACCGCAGTTAAAATAACGAGTGTTAATTCTCAATGTTTTTGTTTTCTATTTCTTTCGATAACTTACTCCTCTCCATGGTGCTGGGCAATAATAATCGTCGTCAGGCATTTTTCTAAAATCAGAAATCTGAGGAACAAAAATGAAACACACATATAAATACATGTAACGAGAATGCATATTGAAAGACAGCATAGTTATTTCTTAACAGAAGGAACACACCGAGTGAAGAGGCAGGAAATGATCAAAAAAAGATTACCAGTCGCTGTTGCCTACAACAGTTTGAAAGAGCACTCGACATTCAACGTATCTGTGGTTGCTATGGTAACCCCACATGCTGCGTTGGTAACAAAACAAGCCTGTTTTCGTACTGCATTATAATGTTTTGTTTATCACTGTTGTGAGAAAAGGCACACATTACAACAGAAAACAATTAATATTGCCTAGCCTGCTGCGAATGCAGTTTTATTAAATTTTACTGATATTTCTGCCCTTTATTCGTTGGAATCGAGAGTTTCATTAGTGACATTTGGATATCTACAAGGTGCCTTCTGGAATGGCCGTTTCTCCCTCGTCCCCTCATTGCAACCATTCTTTGTTTCACATGTTGCATCTACGCCAACCTCAACCGCCAGCAGGAGAGTGCGTTAATAAATTAACTAACTGTATGCTATTCAGTTAATTACTCTAAAAAAAAAAAGCACGAGACAAACGAGTCCGTTCGTTTGATTGCGATTTGCTAGCTGCACGTTGCCGCGTATGTCTGAGGTTCACCTTGTAGGTATACACTATGGATCCATTCTGGAAACACGGCTAAATACAGCCACCAGAGAAAAGGCCGATATTTACCGCATTAATTTTTATTTCACATCCAGGCCGTAATTTTAGTTTACTTAAACGATAATAAAAAAAAATATAAGAAGTTAAATTTATAAGTTTTAATTTCAGTACACGAAGACGAGAAATCGCATATTTTTCCTACAGATGCGGGTTGCTGCATTTAGAATCTAGTACTGCCGGCCAGCGCACCTTCTTCACCATCTGTTTGCGTATTGGAAGTCCTTTACTGATCGTGCCATGTGAAAAGACAGCCGAGACGGATTTAACGCTCAACATCCAAGTGTAACCACAATGCTATGGCCTTTTCAGTGGTTGGCCATGGTTCTAACAGGCGTATTGCTCTTCATTTTGTGCCAATGGACATCAGCGGACGATCTGCCGACATGCGCCCCTGTAAGTTTTCTGCTCTAGAATCAATCTGCACCGTATTGAGACGCGTTGTTGTTGTTTTGATGAGATCCTTCTTGGCCGGGAAAATAGTTGACGTCATCGATGCTTCGATGATGAAGGCGATTAGTATTGTGCGTTTAATGGCTAATTTGGTGTCTGAAATCTTGTGAGGAACTGGGAAACGTTTAATATTTGGAAGGTGACGCTAAAACGTTCAATAAATACCTCATCTGTGTTCTGATGACGACTCCCTTGAGTAGAGTGGCATCTTTAAAACTAAAAGCAGAAATAGGTTTTCGTGTAAATGTAACCGTTACGTTATGTGTAGATTTTTTAAAGAATCGTGCAGGTTTTTTTTTTCATTTTTGGTTAATTTACTAGTCTTGCTATTAATTTAGATTTCTTTTTTTGTTACTTGTAATTTTTTTTTCTGTGGGTTTATTTTAGTTTTTGTAATTTTAGACTTTGTTTAAAACTGAACTATTAGCTTTTGTCATTGAGAAGGAAAATCTGTTATCCACGTTTTAAAGGGGAATAAAATTGGAGATTGTATGGTGTTGCCGTTGGTTGCAGCTTGGATGAATAACAAACACTTGGCTGCAGCAATCAAGGGAGGGCAGTTGAGAATGTCCATTTAAAAAGGTGATCAAAATCAACCAAATCACTTGGAATTGGAAGGAGTTTTTACCAGATCTTGTAGTGGTGTGTGTCCAAGATAGCTTATACTACGTGAGAAAATGCCAAGGTACCTTATGACGAAAGAAATTATTATTAAAAACTAAATTGTTAGGATGGCTGCAGCAGTAGTTAACAGTTGGCTTCTCTGCACTAGTTTGCAGTTAGCTTCTCTGCACAACGCCGAAAGAGTCTCTTGTGTTGCAGAGCAGTGAATTTAGGTAGACACTAACTATACTTCGATATCAGATACCTTCCTGTACTATCTGTTGAAGATGGTTGTGGTATTTTTTTTTTGGGGGGGGGGGGCGCGGGGGTGGGGAGGCAGGTTTGCCTGCTCAGTGGTGGTAATCATGTAGGCGTATGTAAGCACAGCGGTGGGATACCATGCTGCTAAAATTTTGATAAATAGACCTCATAACCCACCGACAGCAAGCAAACAAATGATCAAATATTTTTTCAGTTTTACCTAAAATGACTTCAAGGTATTACTGGAGAAGAGCATCCACATTTTAAAGCCTCAGAATGCGCGTTTACTTTATTTTCCTTAATGAGGGATGTTTTATTACTTTGGGGATACCTGTAGCCCTCAAGTTTTGGATCTGTGGAACCTGAAATAGGGCTAATTGATTTTCTCTTTGGTTGGTTGGAGCACATGTGTACCCCAGAAATTCTTTGGCCTACCTGTCATCCTCTCCTGCCTAAGGGCCAGCGTAATTGAAAAATCTTATTGAGTTCATAGGTCTACTGCATTTTCACAATTTATAATAGGAAGAATTTAAAAATTGCAAACTCTTGCTACGATTTCTTGTTTCTAGATGGCATCATTAATTAAACTCAAATCGTGTAGCAAATGAACTGTACAGCAATTTAAATCACGGCAAAAACTGATAATTAATCAGTCGTTTACATATTTTGATTGTCGTTTGTGATAAAAAGTACAACTTACGCCCAACCAAAAAGTCCACGTTTCATGTTGAAAACTGGCGAATTTTCCAATGTGTTTACTATCAGACTTTTTCAGGCGATGGTCTGGAGAATCACTCGAACTTCCAGTGCTGCAGACAAAAAGTGAGCAGTCGAAAAGTTCGTTGGAAGGAGAGGAGTGGAAGTTCGATGGTTCTCAAGATCATTGCCTGAAGAAGACTGATAGTAAAAACAGTTGAAAATTCACGAGTTTTCATCATTGAAATGTGGACTTTGGTTGAGTGTAAGTTATACTTTTTATCAATGTAAATTCACTCTTTCATTTTTTAAATTAATGTTTCTAGTTGCCGGCGAGGAAAATATAAACTACCTGTAAATTTCTGCATTCAGTTCCTGGTGCTCGGTTTCCCTGGAGGAATCAAAACTCTCTAGATACGCCCAGCTCAGCTACCCATCTGCGCATGCGCAGACCCTCCATAAATGCTGCTACGGCAGTAGCCAGCCATCTCTTTTCCTCCAGCCTCCGGCCATGACATACCGCCGCTATTACCCTCCTCATCTTTCGCATTCGTCTCACGTCCTGAAGAAACCCTCGCTTAGAAGACCTGACCTCGTCTAGCAATTGTTGCACTTTGAGGACACGACGATCTATTGCTTTTGTCTATCATCTTTCATTTGTCTCCATCTGAAGACATGACTTTCCATGCAACCAGGTCCCGACTGCATTCATTACTCATGGTCGCCTGCTCCATCTCCTTTTAGCTGCCAATCAAGCTTACCGTCAATCCAACGTTTACAACCGTGTTCCCTTGCCGAGTATCTTCACCATTTTTGGCCGACTTCAACCGTTCATCAACCCACTGCTCCACACTTTCCGACTCGACTTGGAATCGGCCGGGATGGCCTTCGTTCCCGCCGGTGACATAGCCTCCGTCGGCTGTCCTCATTGTTTCGCATCCCACTCCATCGAGCCTGCTGTCCCTCGCTTCGTGCCATCAGGTCTGCCGCCCATCACCTCTGCCCGTTGGACCAACCATCGCTGTAAACCAAGCCTTGACTGCATATCATCTGCGGCCCTCTGACACCATTTCTGCTAATTCAAGCCACCAACCTTCTTCGAGTTTTATCACAGTTGACCGTTGACGCACACTTCCAACTGTCGTTCTTTCGCTCGTCATTGGAATCCACTGAACTGTCGTTACCCTCGTTCATTAGGGCCAGTTAGTCCCTCATCTTTCACCACCACTATCTATACAAGCCACACTGCAGTTTTACGCCGTCTGTCATTCACCCTTTGTCTGGGCCTTCCATGCAAACCTGCTAACTCTGTGCCAACTGCCCCTCCGTAACAGCACTCTCGGCTCTGCGCCCTCAACCGCCGTTTCACGCTAATGGAACTTCTCGACGGATTGGTCACCCTTGAAAGTTTTTGCCCATGGTCTCCCTCCAGAAAGTCCTTCGTCAACATTGGAAAGTCTTTCGTCACAATTCCCAAACAAGCTGACACACTAAGCCGTGATTATTCAACTGACGCCCTCCTACGTTAACTGCTGGGATTTTAAAGTTAAGGCTAAATTAAATCCCATCTCATCGTCCTTCACTCCTAAATGTTCACGAATTTCACTGTCGAACATTCATTGTCGCCACTTCGATCTCTACTATTGTTCGTGCCTCCGAATCACTCCCTTCTTGCCGTCGCTTCTAGTCTTTTGACCCTGGCCATACCTTAGGTCGGGATTGTCTTCACCCCTTCTCTCGGTTTACATCTCTCATCCTGTGCGCCCCAATTCAAGTTGCACTCACAACACCCGCCGGCATTTTCTACCACTTCTTTTAAAAAAAAAAGGGTGGGGATCAAAACTTTGTCCTTTCCGCCATTGCTCCCCCTCAAAAAAAAACATTGACAGAAGGAACAACAACATCGTTGACATGGAATCAGCTCTCGCCCCCTAACAACCCCATTCAAGCTTATCCCTCTCCTGAGGACCCCTCCAGTTTCCCACCTTAGGGTTTCTCTTCTTTCCCGATCTGTCATCGACTCCCCCTCTCCACGCTTTTTTTTCTTGCAACTTGTTGCCACCGCATCTTCAACTCTCACCATGGGACTGAGACTTCGTGGAGGTAAATCCTCGTCAAATCTAATCCGCGGATGGAACCCCGAACTTCCTAGATAACCTGACTGTTGTACGTGTGCCGCAATCATTTCGTCTAAAAAAACGATATGATCCTCAATTCTCATACAGCTTGCCAGTCGCATCGTCAATGGAGGTATGAAAATGACCCATGCTCAATCTGCCTTTCCTTCCCACTAAGCGATTGGCCCCTCATTTTCATCAAAAACAAAGCCGCAAATATCCGATCGACGCAAATTTAAGGAAAAAAGGCCAGGGAACGAGCTGCCAAAGCCACCCCCCACATTAGATGCATAGAAGTTCCTTCCATCCTTAACTTCGTCTGTTGCCTCCTGGTCCACTCGTTCAACAAGATACAAAATTGGTTCTAAGAAGACGTCTGAAGTGCCTCCCAAACCTTCCGAAAACCCATCCCCATCTTGTAAACCATAAGAAGCCTCATTGAACACCACCCCATCACAACTTCCATCCTTGCCTTCCGAACCAGTTCCACCCCAATGTGATGGCAATTCCTCCTTCGAACTTAACTCGAGCCCTCAAAAACTCATCAAACATCCCAATTTCAACAACAATTCCATCCTTAGGAAAACCGTTCGACACCACCTAGACCTTAACGTCAAAGAACAATCCCATCTCAAGAAAAACTTCATTCCGAAATTGGAGAATAAGCTCGCCAACGCTGAGAAACTAATGTCTGCATACAAACTAAACATTGCAAATATCACTTCTAGTAAGTCATCTACGTCACAGAATGGAACTAGCGGACTCCAAGTTCAGAAGGCTTTCTCCCTTACCGATCGCTCCACCAAATGCAAACCATCAGTTTCAAAATTCACCGCCCTCAACCTCCTGTGCGGTGTGACACAACATTGCCAAAGTACACCATGGCACGCAAACTGTGGAAATGATGCCTAGGCTGCAATACCAGCTGGGGTCCGTTATTATTGCCGAGTCCCGCCCCGAAAAGGAATCATCAACAAACATCCAAGACTTCCTGATTCCATCCGACAGGAACATTGCAACATCGCTCAGGAGTGGATCCAAGCTAACCAAGCCATGCTTCCTGAAAATTACATTGCTCATCAAGTATGGCAATGGGATGACGCTCCTTTCTTCCAACCATGTAAGGGAGAAATGAAACGATTGTCCCTCACCTGCACTCGGCAGCTCCCATGCGTTGATTGACGGGCCAAAGGCCACTCATTCACCTTCACTTCCAGGTCTTGAATTCGTCAAATTTCAACACCTTACCCTTTCAACACAATTAGCACGGAATGGACACCTCCAGAGAACTCGGCTCCTCCATGAAATTTCTGTGACTGTACATTCCCACAGTCTTGAAATTCTCCGACAACAACCAAGCCGAAACGTAAAACGCAAAATCCTGCATAATCTTCGCTATGCTAATGCTAGATCCCCCCTCCCCCTTTTTTCGCAACAGTCTCTGAGCGAAGCCGGGAGTATTGTTCTTAAACGGAAAACTGTCTGTGCAAACACTCATCAACCCAATCTCTAACAACACCTTCTCCCAGTTGGAACACCCCTCGTCTCGATCTGAAACAAATCAAAATTAAACTTGCTTAAGCTTAAACCTTCAAAAGAACTTAATTTTGGGTGAGCCTTCTCATCATAGCATTGCAATTTTTCCAAATTCTCATCCCCTGCAACCCCCCCCCCCCAAAAAAAAAAAATCTCCATTCAGGACTCTTCCTTCACCCGGATTCTATTCAAGAATGAACCTCAATCCAATCAAGCCATGCTCGACCTCAATGGATTCAATCAAGACCCAACATCAAATCTGGAAAACACTCCAACCTAGTTGCCTAAGCTCAGCGAAAAGCCTCACTCCATCAACTGCACCAACCTGCAGTGGAACACCAGCACATCAAGGTAAGACAACCCTTCCCCGCACTAACGTAAAATTTCTCCTCCCTCCCCCCTTTCCTTCTCTTCAAATCAAAACTCGCTCAACATCCTAACAGACTCGCCTCGACAATGGAACGTTCCCATCCTGTTGCAGATCGCCTTTGCATACAGAAATCTGCCTAACTAGTCGCAGACAGCCTCCTCGCACTGAAATCTGCAACTAGACAGTTTCGTTGGGAACCCAGCTCACACCCTTGGAACCCGTCATGAAGGTGCCCATCACCTATATTGATGAGGTCAACTGGAAATGCAGAAATTAGCAGGTAGGGTGTATTTTCCTCCCCAGCAACTAGAAGGCCCAATTTTACCTGGTGGGAAGGTCAAAATTGGTTTCTATTGCTTAAGGGAAAATATACACTACCTGTAAACCCACCCAACCTTCCCTTTTGAGTCACCACCATGACATATCGAGATGAAAAGTAGATGGCTGGCTACCGCCGTAGCAGCATTTATGGAGGGTCGCATGCGCAGATGAGTAGTTGAGCTGGGTGTATCTAGAGTGTTTTGATTCCTCCAGGGTAACGGAGCATCAGGAACTGAATGCAGAAAGAAAACAATTTTGACCTTCCCACCAGGTAAAATAGGGCTTTTTTTGCAGTTTTAAGATCAAATGTATGTCTTTTTTGGGAACATACACATACACAAATTAAAGGAAGTCTGATGAAAATACATTGATTTTGGTGAATATATAACATTTTTGGTATTTAGATAGTTTGTTGTGTCTTCTTCCTTATTGTGGAGTATTTTTATGAAATTCTACTTCTTTAAATATTTTAATTCATGTATTAGGCCTATTGAAACCTTTCTCTCAATACTGACAAGTGTTAGAGTTTATTTTCTTTGCTGTTTTCTCTGTTTTTTTTTGTATTTTCGAAAAAAAAAGTATCTTGGGGAAATTAACTAAACAATGTATTTTCAACCTACTCACAAATTTTTTTAGGTTTTTTTAGGTATACTGAAAAAAATATATAAATTGCACAAGCATACAGATTAAAATAGTAGAATGCTATGATTAAATAAAAGTAAATTTGTGTTTAAAATAGTTTGATGTATCAAATAATGAAAAAATCAGATCGGCCTATACCCTAAAGTGCACTTTTCTGCGACTAGTCTAGATTTAAAATTTTCGTGAACACTGTGGACAGTAGCCTATTGTTTAAGAATAGCTCATTTCCATGTGACACATTTAAAATCTTATTAATTAATTAATTTTTATTTGCATGATTTGTGAGGCTGCAATGCTCATTTTAAATAAAGTGGTCAGGCAAGACAGTGTAACATTCCATCTTTAAGAAAATTTCCAATTCTCGGCAGGGCCGATGCTACGGGGAGGGGGAGTGGGACAAATTTTTGTCAAGGAACAGCTGGAAAATACAGCATAAAATTTATTATAATTATTGTTTAGTTATAGTATTGTGCATGAAAGAATGTAAATTACAATTTCAAAAACTAATAATAACATGAGTGTTAGGGTGAGTTTAGATCTCCCATCCAGTGACAGCGCTAGGGTGGGCCGTGACCCCCCTCAAATATTTCATGCCCCCCCCCCCCACCGGTCCCCCTAAATCCCAACACTCAGGTCACCACCAAAAAATAAAATAATAAAAAAAAACTTTAAATCAAACGAATAAACAGAGCTTTTATTTTATTTATATTATTTTTTTTAGCAACTTTGCAATATATGTGTATCATAATTTATTTTGTGTGTTTATGGGGCTTATTTTACAAATAAATTGTACTGCATTGAAGGTTACGTTCAGGTTGGATTAAACGGAATAAAACTTACTAATGCGATTGACTTGAAAAAAAAATCCTTGGCCAACCCTGTTTCCAGCTGTGCCCTATGTTGGTCCCCTCCCCCCCAAAAAAAAATTCAGTCTTGACGCCCAGAAACAGGAAAATTTTTAGGTCCGGTAATTTCATTTTAAAAACTGTCAAGTGAATGCTCGTCCAAGCAACGCCTAAATCCACTAACTGAGGGCGAATTGACACAAGCTTCCGGAAGAGAATTCCAAGGTCCAATCACCTGAGACGGAAAAAAAAAAAACTTTCTGCAGCCCGTGCCCCTGGAAGGGGCATGCTTAAAATAAGGGAATGACCGCGAGTTTTATTGTTACAAGCCAGGTGAAGAAGAGAACATCGATAGAGCGCAACCCGTGCAGAATTTTAAATGTCAAATCAACGTCAGCCTTTAGTCTTCGGAGTTTGGGGGATAGATAACCGTGTGTTGGAAGAATGATTACGGTATCCAGTGAGACCATGAGTAAAACAGCGTTGGGCAGCTTCCAGTTGGTCAATATCCTGCAAAAGGTAGGGTGACCAAACCTGACTCTCGTACTCGAGGATCAGCCGCACAAACACCTTGTAGGCCCAAGTTCTGGTCACAATACTAGCAGATGTAAAGCAACGTCGGACGATTGCCAACCTATGGTAGGCCAAGGCTTAATGAGGCAACAGTGGGTTGTGGACTTCAAGTCACTGGAGAACCACACTCCCAGGTCACGTATGGAATAGACTCCGTCGAGGGATGTGCCCGATAGAGTGTAAAGAAAGCTGGTGTTTGTAATAAGGGATGTGTTTTCTCAAAACAATAATTTTGGTTGTTTAGGCCACACCTTTATTGCTGTCTGTTTACCGCTAACATCCCTCCCCCCAAAAAAAGGCTATCGAGTGCTAGTATCGTGAACCAATTTTAAGAACATTTTAAATTCATATTGGCTAACTAAATGGAATTGATGATTAGTGTAACGGCATAATGGATTACATTCAATTAAAATTGTTTGTAAAGACCTCGACTGTTAAAGGCATACATAAACATAAAAATCAAAAACAGCTGCGATGTTTTGTAGTATGGTCTTGCATTGGATGCAATTACATGTGCTCTTTCTTTGCTCACTCTACCAGCAACCCATGTCTTCTGGTACCGTATTGGATTTTATCTCATTTCAAGCTTATGCATTCATGGTAAATCAGCGCTGCATTTAGGCCCATTACGTATCCTAGCCTTTTCACAATTAGCTTTCATTCATAGCAATGATTATGCAGTAGAGAGAAATGGCTAGCCTAGATTGCTTTGGCCAATGAAGGGATTCACCTTTAACAAATTATTGTCCAGAAACATTTATGGGATTGATATCTAAAAGCGTTAAAATTCTTACTTTGAAATGTATCAGTCATCGGCAAACGAAGCACAATTATGTGTAATTTAAAAAACAAAGATCTTGGCGAATTTTCGCTAGTCAAATAACAGCTAGAGATGTACAGTCGCAGCCGACTATCTTCATCAGGCAAAGCACACCATTTTTTCTTGTCGACTTCTCTTGTGGTATTCGACTTCGGAAGTATTCCAATACCACAGGAAAACGGTGTGCTTTGCCTGATGAAGATGGTTGGCTATGACTGTGCATCTCCAGCTGCTATTTGACTATCGAAAATTCACCAAGATATTGGTAACTTTGTTTTTGAAATTACGCGTAATTGTGCTTCATTTTCCGATTGATATCCATTTCTTTAAAAGACATTTGATGAACTGTAGTACTTCCACTTTAGTTAAGTTAATTTTGAATTTATGCAGGTGTAGACTGTTACAAAAGCTTTTGTTTGTATCTGTTGGCGATTCAGGGTTGTGAAGAATCATGATTTTTTTTTTTATCTAGGCCTGGACTGAATAGATTTTTTTAAATTATTATTTCTGCCTGTTAATGAGTAAAAATTTTTACCTTAGCAAAGTAGGGCCTAATGAATTAAAACGGTAACAGTCTTCAAACCAATGCAATGCTATTCTAATCCTATCATACCAAAAGAGCATGGTCTATGTACTCAGTTCATTAATTACGTGATACAGTAGCCTGTTTGTATTATACATAAAGGGTGATTCAGAAGTAAGCCCATTGTTTCGCTTTCTTTCCCACTATCGAAATGAAATGTGCTGGGTGTGTAGAATGGTCAGGGGTAATATGCACATGTGGTCATGGCCCATCCTTTAAAGGTCACTGCAACACTAATTTCTAAAACTTGCTTCCTACGTCAGTGTAAACTGGAGTCGTAGAAAACATGAGACAAGATCAATAAAGCAGTGCAAATCCGAACAGAATAACAAAAGTTGACAGTCAAAACAAACCCTAACAAAGAGAGGTTCCCTCCGTATTCAGATGTAGGTATGCAAATTTCAAGGTCGTCCACGATCAAGTTGAAAATAATTAGCATGACCATTTTACGTGCCCACCGCATCTCAATTCAATTGTGGATATGCATACGCAGAGGTGGGGGTGGAGGTAAACAACAGGTCTCTAATGAACCTTACTTTATGTCTCTTGTCTTATGATTCTCTACAACTTTGCAATTTACACTGGTGGCGCAAAGTTTAGAAGCATAGTTTAGAAATTAGTGTTGTGATGACCATGAATGGATAGTGCAAGGTCAGCCATGATCACGTGTGCAAGTGGCCCCCTGACCATTTTACACATCCACTACATTTTATTTTGATTGTGGGCAAGGGAGAGAAACACTGGGCAGTGGCTGCTGACTTCTGAACCACCCTTTATATCTAAAATTCATAATTCATAATTTGCTAGGGGAGAAAAAGTAGCAAAAGGAACATAACGAGCATGGCAATGGACTTCAAACATTGCCTTCCAAATCGGATAGCAATTTACTACAGTTTATTTCGTAGACGCCTTCTATTAAATCCATGTTGAGTAGCTAGTTTCAGAGTTGGTTGAGTACTAATCATTACATGCGCGATCATTTTTGCAAAGAAGGGGGGGGGGGGAGGCAGGATGCCAAATATAATTTAAAAAACAAAAGGCAAACTATAATTAAAAAGCGAACGGAAGGCACGGGAAAGGAGGGTTGATTTGGGGTGCACAATACATATCCTACACAAGAGACAAAGGTAAACGTAGGAGAGGGGGAGGATAGTTGGGGAAGAGAGGGGATGGGGAGGAATGAGAGTTCACAGACAATGATTTGGCCTATAGCAAGGAAAATCAGTTGCACGTCCAGATGCACTATTTAAAATTTACAAAGACTATTGATTTCAAAGACTTATTGACAAGTCAAAGTTAATGTTGTAAAATGCAGATGTAGTACTGTGTTCACAAAAAAGTGTCGTTTTAAGAGAAATATATACGAAGTAGAATGTGTGTCAAGCCAATTAAAGAGATTTTGGGAGGTTCTGGGTGTAGGAGGGAAAAAGACTTTAGTTCGTCTTTCATTTTTGAATACCGCGCAGTTGATGGATCCCGCAGTTCTCTTCGCATTTGGGACCACACTTGTACATCACCTAATTGAAAGGATATACGGTACTATCTCCCTATTTTCGTGCATGCTACGCGTATGTAGCTTTTGCAGTAGTTAGTACCTACATCAGTTTGAGTAAATGCAGCAAAACCGTTTAGTAGTTGGGAAAAAAAACGGGAAAAAAGTGTTTGCAACTTTTCACATGTTTGAACTAATGTGGCAAAACTGATTCATACAGGAAAGTCAACATGGAGGTAGGCATCTTTAATAAACTGAGTAGCTACGTCATGTTTTTTTCCGATTTGTTAGGATTGGAGTAGAGTGGTATTAGTTTGAAGATTGAACTGTTTTAATTCAACACTTGGTGAAAACTCTTTACAGGAAATTGTCGCACCTGCATATTCTGATCAAACTCCTGTTTATTATATACTAGCTGTACCCCCGTCGGCATAACATACGCCGGTCTAGCTGGTTCCTACTGGGCAGCATGAATTGCAAAGGGTCATCGATGCCCTCCCCCCCCCCCCTCAGTCCTCCTCCCACATTCCCTCATTGTGTAGTTCGATTTCGCCTCCTACAGCTTGTTAGGTACTCCCTGTTCCCCCATCTCCTGCCCCCCCCCCCCATTGTGTGGTCTGAATCTTTCCCCTGGTGTTTGGTCTACTTGGGGAAATGAATAAGTGTCCCCTCCCCCTGTTGTGTTGTCTGTTAACCACCCATCCTTGCTCCCCTTACCTTGGAAATCTCTGGTGTTTGATCTTCTTACGAAGTAAATAATGTTTTTTTTTGTAGGGCGCACTTATTGTCGGTGTGGCTTAATTGGCATTATGTTTGCCATGTTTGTACCAAGCGCGAAAATACCGTAACAATGATCTTGCATGCAGCGCTTGTTATTCTATCAACTTTGAAACTATTCAATTCGGCTCTATAATATCCAGCATTATTGAACCCAGCAATATTTCGTTTGTTACTGATTGTTATACGACGCATCTGTTCACATTGTCCGCAGCTCCTCTTTTTCTTTGCTTCCATGTCAAGAATCCATGGCAAGAATGGACCTGCTTGCCCTCTGTCATTATAGTGCATGATGACTTTGCTAGCCCAACCTAGCCTAAGGTTTAACGAAAATCGGTAAACGGCGATAACAGTGGTTTTGCAAAGACATTTTAAGAAACAAAAACATAACCTGAACCACCAGGAAGAACACAGTTCACAGTTCTACTTGAATTTTCAGAGAAAATACTCCTTCTTCAGAAAATTACGCACAACACGGAGGAAAAATAAGTTCTCACATAACCATTCGTAAATGGTTACGAATGGTTATGTGAGAACTTATTATTCCTCCGTGTTGTGGGTGATTTTCTGAAGAAGGAGAACAGTATTTTCTCCGAAAATTCAAGTAGAACTGTGAATTGTGTTCTTCCTGGTGGTTCAGGTGTGTTTTTGTTTCTTAAAATAGCCTAAGCGTATTATATATATAGATATATACCACCCAAAACCTAAGCTGGTAGAAAAACCTGCCAAGTTTCCAAAATTTACAAGTTTACAAGTTTACAAGTTTAAAAGTTTCCAAGTTTACTTCATCATTATGAAACTGGTGTGCAAAAAAATTAAATTTCTAATTTTTTTTTCTCAGTGGTGGTAGATCCGCAAGTGTACCTTTGACTGTAAAAAAAAAAAAAAAAAACAGCGGACACTGCAGATAGGCCTAATCCCAAAAAGCCCTGCCCTGAGTCTGACAATGCACACACGCTGAATTCACTAAGCTGCTGTGCAGATGACGTCATAGGATACAAGCGATGCAATCCAGGAAAGGTTTCTCACAAGCTAGGTGGAGTAGCCAGCGCGTACGGAAGTTGGT
Organism: Lithobius niger; assembly: GCA_023313725.1. Classification (NCBI taxonomy): domain Eukaryota; kingdom Metazoa; phylum Arthropoda; class Chilopoda; order Lithobiomorpha; family Lithobiidae; genus Lithobius; species Lithobius niger. The sequence goes on along the minus strand of JAHWFP010208344.1, from coordinate 37,035 downwards.
CGTATCGGCTAAAATATCGGTAAATAAACACCGATACAGATCCGATACCGATACACAAAAAATACCGATAATATCTGTAAATACAGATACCGATATTAATATCTGTCTATCCCTAGATTTCGTTGACATTTAGTCATGCAAAAACCCCCGAAGGTCGCTGTTACTAAAACAGCAGAACGCGAAGCATTTTATTTTTGAGTTATTAACAAAAAACCTGTTAGCTCGTGGATGCTCGTATTGTTGCGTAACCATAACGTGCATCATTTTATTCTTAAGCAATCCACGGCAACGTTAGTGTGTGCTTATTTTGTCCTTCGTTACAGATCAGTTTTTAGTTCGTCCAGGCTTTTACAATAAATCTAAAGACGAGTGTTGATTGTTCGAGACATTGTTGCTTGAAATCTTTGGTTGCAACTTGGAAAAGAAACAAAATTTAAATTCGCTGATGGAGAATTTCAAAACCCTCCCATGCATTTGTCCTGACCCCTACATCCCCCAAACCAACAAAAGGACCATGCTCAGATCACCATGCATCCGTGTGCCAAAATTCAGCTACGTAGGCCTTCTCAATTTTGCGCTAGCCATGAGCAAAAAGTCCTATGAGATTTAACATGGGAAAAATCTTATTAGCTGACCAGCTAGCAGCCAGTAACATAAAAACAACGTTATTGATGCATCTTTTTCTCTGCGATTGTTGGATAACATCCTTTAAATTTTAATTTTTCTTAATCTCTGACCCTTCCCCTTACATTTTCCACAACTTGAAACATTTCTGTCGCATTGGGATTTATCCTCAACATGCCAAAATATGCTTTCAGTTGCTTACAGTTAACAGACGCATGTCTGCTAGTGAGCCGCCTTTTTATCATTATCAATCAATTTTTTAAAGAATAGGATGTCTACAATGAGATGATCTACTGTTACTTGGCGGCGACACACTAGTGTGTGTCTAGATATAGAGAGACATACAAAATATGCTGCCGTGGCACGTAGTTTTCTTTCAAGTAAACACATAAAACGTATCAGAAGATTGAATAGCCCGTCTATTGACATGAGTCATTATGAATCGACTAAAGTTGCTTATTCAAGAGTTTCATGGGGAATATAAGTTTGGTGACCTTTTGCCATTTGTGGGTTCTGTTTGCAATTCGTAATAGGACTGCATACAGTAACAAATTAGTTGGTCCACAGAAATGAAAGTAAAGCATTTTAAATAACTTGTAAAGTTCATTTCTGTTGTCCTAACATGTAAATCGCACACTTAAAATGAAACTTGATTTAAATCGATGATTTTTTTTTATGTCAATTAAAACAATCGTGATTTAATTAGTGTTAGTCAAATTGATCAGCCAACCCTTGTTTGGCGTGATCCTGCATTTGGTGACAGCAACATTGTTGATGCCATTTATGCTGTATTAATGTACTTTTGACTTAATACTTCCACAGTGTTAATGTTTGTACAGATGGCTTATTAGGCATAGGCTACTAAAAAAGTACATTGCTGACTTTTCTGGCTGACATTGCTGGCTTCCCTGCACAGTTTGTGGTTTTACTACTGCCAGTTAAGATGCATTACTGGTGGAGGACAATTATTCTGGAGACCTCATCTACCAATCCAAAGCGGTTAAAGGAGAATTTCATAACTGTGTATTAGTAGGGCCTTGGCTTGTGGAAAACTAATGGTGATGGATTTAAAATGACCTTAGAAGCATCCTTCAAGTTGTGGCAAGACAGCCACCACAGATTCTCACTACACTCTGCTCGGGCCAAGTCAGTCACTGAGCTCAGCCATTGCCACAGATACTCAGGTTTGTTACACGGTTGCATCTCACCATTACATTCTTTGCGGTCTGGGTGAGGAACTGTCATCCCGCTTCCTTTCCTCTCACGCTCGGCCATCCAGCCTCCATGGTGGCGGTGATGTAAATGACTCTGGAGCCCACATAGGCATGGTCATGGGCCAAGGAGACCCATAGTTGAAGGCAAGGACAGGCCACCTGGGAGTGAGGAACACTCCATGACCTCTTCCCCTTCCACAATTAGGTTGGCCTCTGGACAACACGCCAAAAAGGGTTATAGTCCAGTCAAATTAGAGCAACTGCTCGGAATAATTCATAATAAGCTGGTTTTGGGCACAGATGTTCGTAGTGACATCAAGTTCAACATACTAAAAGTTATCAGCTGTCCGTGTTGAGCTAATGCCGCCATCTCGAAAAGATAGCGCCCGAAAATTGTTTTTATATCTTGGTAACGGTGGCTCTCTCAAGGACCTAGGTTCTGTCCAAAAATGTACAGCATGAAATTTTCTACAAAAAAGGTTCTATTAATTTTTTTCATTGTTTCAATGATTCATTCAATAAACATTAAACAGTGTAGAAGTATGTTGAGCAAATGCCGCCATCTCACGAAAATGGCTACATAAAATATGCTTCATCCGAAATTGTAGAGCATGGAATTGTCTACAAAAAAAAGGTTCTTTTTAAAACTGAGTCAATCATTCAGTAAATAAACGGTGTCAAAGAGGCCATGCATATAGCTGCCCCAATATAATAATGGGGCAAGGTGGTCTGACGGTTAGCATGACCGTCTTGTTTGCCAGAGGTCCCGGGTTCGAGTCCGGGCTCAGCCACCCCTGGCATTTTCAGGAAGAGAAGGGCCCTGTGATGTCTTGTGCTCATGTCGACTGTTGCATGTAAAAGAACATAGAAATTTCCGATGGGATTTACCTAGCAAAATTGTCCCTCTCTCTCTCTGGTGCCATGGCTATGGCTGGGAGCGTGTCAAAAAAGCTAAGCCCCAATACAATAGAGCGGCTTGGGGTCCAAACTTGATGGAATTGTTCACTTTATGTGAAAAGCATGAATTTTGTATGGATGCACATGAAGAGTAACTGGAAAAAAAAACAGCTATGATAGCAAGTTCAAACCCCCCCCCCCCTCGCTTGGGGGAGGAGGTGATTTACCACACCAAAAAAGGTTTTTTATATTCGAAGATCGGCAAATGCTGTTTACAGTGGTTTAGGTTAGACATCAGAAAGAAAGGAATACACTTTACCACCAAACGAAGCTGTCAAACAGTTCCCATGAAATTTTCGGTGAAGTTAGGGTCGTTCACCTTCATCAGCAACAAAAACGTAAAACTGGCAACTTCTACATGCTGGAGCACTCACAAGTTCGTAATTCAAACGGCCACACCATTTCTCTCCACTGACCTATGTATCTGAAGAATCGTATCCGCAGACCTGCGACTACAGACTGTTCGGAGAAGACCACTGAGCCGAGCTCCCATCCTTTTCCTTCCTGCTCCCTCCCCTCCGCCAACCAGGCCTCCTTCTCCATCCTACTTTTGACTAGGGATCGACCGATACAGGTTTTTGCCGATCCGATCCCGATAACTGTCATACCGATCCGATACCGATATTTAATATTTTTTTACCAAGCAAAATTTATAAACTTAATAAGAACTAAAAAATACAATATTATCCTTGTTACTTCATATAATTGAAAATAAGTTATAATTATCATATTTTTACACTTTTATTGCATTATGTTAAAAAATGTTGTTATTATTACACACAATGGATCTATCTGGATAAAATTTACCAGTGCTTATCCCGTCCGGTTCCTTGTAACTTTTGGCACCTTCTCATACCAGTACCACAAGTAAAAAAAATGAACATATGGACCATATTTAAAGTTAAAGGCCAAAAAAAAATTAGATAAAACCCATTTATCAGCACTGTAGTACAATGAATTTAACGCTGATTAAAATTCTTCATTACAAACGATTTAAAACTTCTGATGTTAAGTATGAGTATCCTACTTTTGTACTAACTGCATATGCACACTTGCACGAGAGAAAAATCGGAAATTATAAAACTAATCTTTACAGGGGCTGGTCACGCCTTCTAATTTCAAATCAACTGACTAGAGTTTTCAGGCTCTGCTCGTCAAACCCCCATCCCTAAAAAATCAAAATCCTAGTAATTAAAATTAAGGTCTAGCAAAAAATTAATTACGAACGAATGACAAATTAATGCTGGACATTGGAAAAATATTCCTTTGCTTACCTTACTTGTCCCCTCCCCAAACTCACGTCTAACTAAAATAGACCTCTGCTTAGGAAAACGCGATTTAAAATCACCGTAGCCCATCTGGCCAACTACCCAGCACGAAACAACACTTGGGTGTTTGCTTTACCAATCCAAGGCTTTACCATCCACTCTTGAATTTCTACGAATAAACCTTTTTGCTGCAATATCTTTAATTGGTAATCCATATATGCTATTTCATTCAGATCCACTTGAAACTAGTTTTAAATAGATATAGTTGCTCGGATAAACTGACTACGTCGAAGAAACCGGATGTTTACAAAATGCTCTTTAAAAGTTGATACCCGAAAGGTGCACCTACTACCAGTAAAATGGAGGATACAGTTGAATAATTTTAACAGTAGTAAAAACACAGCATTCGAGTAAATACTTGGATATTGTTATACTACAGTAGTAATAAAGTATTTTTAAAAAAGTAATAATTTTAAATTTGATGAAACTATTTTTTTTTAATGGCCTCATTTGCATTACTTTTTCCTGGTTGTCTTCGCATAGAGCACCCTGCCGACACCAGCTAAGACAAAAGACAACACACTCCGTAGGAAATAATTAAAACTTTTCGCGTTACCGCATTTTTTATGGATTTGTATTTCTAAAAAAAATTACAATTTTGGCATAATATATTTTTAAAACCTTTTAAAAATCACAACCCGCTTATTCACTGTCCAGGATTTCTGCTTAGTACGTTTTCTGTTGGCCCTTGTGACTGAGCTCCACAACAAAGAAATCTTGCAAGGATCGGAACTTACGTACTAAAGCTTCTACAATCATCGATTTCTTTAATAACAAAAGGTAAACGAGATAGCAAATATAAGTTTATGTACTTTTACGTTAAATATTTAATAAAAGTAACTAAGATACACAATGTTCAGAATTAACCAAATTTTGGCTGGTTTTGGCACGTGCTCCGGTTGGACCAGCTGCTGCTTGGTTCCCGTCGATCGCTAGACGACTTAAACTCAATGCACTAGACATTAGTATTAGTATTTACAAGAATTTATAAATTCTTGGTATTAAGAGGTGACAAGCCTTTGTTAGTTAATCTGTTAAACCGAAGCAATTTACAAAACTGAAACTCGCGTTTGGCAGTGAAGTAGACATCGGTATCGGACACATAAACCGATCCGATTCCGATCCGATTATCGGATGAAAAATATCGGCAGATTCCGATACCGATCCGATGATCGGTCGATCCCTACTTTTGACCCCGTTTCTACTCTCCTTCAACATCTGTGAGATAGGAGGGGTGTTGTGTACTGCGTGCCCTGCAGAGACTGTGAAAGTGTGTGCATCGGAGAGAGATGATTCGCCAACTTCGTGAGAGGATTCAGGAGCACATGGGAGCCACTCGTTTAGGCGAAAAACTGAATGAGATAGCACAACATGCTTAAAACCATCAACATCGCTTTGCATGGGAAAAAACATCAGTGCTATTGGCCTCCAATTCCTTGCAGGCGGCACACCTCCATGCGCTCAAATAACTGGCAATCTCCTCCGATTCAGGAAGATCAAAGTTCCTCCCATGAATTTCGCCAATGAGGTTTACAATTTGGCGACAATATTGCTGAGTTGCACCCTGGATGACCAGCCTAATTTTAAAATGCCGGCTATTTCAGAATAATAGCGACAATGTTACATTCATTGTTTCATTTGATATCACTAATAGCTGCCTCTATGTGCAAAATCTGAAAGAAATTGGAATTTTTCCAATGGTAGACATGGGTTAAAAACACGGTACATTCATTTGGAGATGGTTGGATATCTGCCCTAACAGTGGTTGTGATTTTACACGGTATGGTGAAGGGTTCATATCTACACTGAATGTTAGGCGCCTTTCCTGCTCGTAACATTAGGGACTGCTCCTGCACAGAATGCAATCTTTAGTACTAATCAAGACGCATTAACATTTAACAAGTAGGATTTGTAACCGCACTGTTGTCTACATCGACGTAAGGAAGCGTTTACAAATTACGCAGTGGTAGAGGTTGTCCTGATTTTCCTGATTTTTGAAAATTTGTCCTGAAATGTCCTTATTTTTTACGTAATGTCATGGAATTACTGAAATTTGTCAAAATTCTAAAATTAATTGCATTCAGTAAGAAGGAATTATTACCTAACCCTTCATTTTTGTACCGGCGTAACAAATAATGGTAATATATGATAAAGCGCTAGCACTGTATCGTTCACTAAATTAGGGAGAATGCTTCTGCATGGACCTTGGCGGCAGTTGAGCAACGTGTTTAGTTGGTCAGCCATCACTACCAGCCGTCATGGACCTGTACACTACCACATTATCTGATAGCTGCCCGTCACGTGGCTAACGTTAAACTTGCACGTTAAAGCTAATGGTGGATCTCACAAAGAACAGAAGGAATATAATTTACCACCAAACGAAACTGTGAAACATGGGAACTGTTTCGTTTGGTGGTAAAGTGTATTCCTTGTATTCTTTGTGATGTGTAACCTAAACCACTGTAAACGGCGTTTGTCGATCTTCCAAATGGTGGATCTGCTGTATCGTGCGGTATGTGACGAAAATTACAAATTTAATTAGTGCTACATTTTAAAGTTGCCCAAAGAATGATTAATACTGGTACTGAAAAACACCATGAAGTTCGTAAGCAAACTAGAAAATGTAAAAATGAAATACTCTGTTTGCATTCAAAACAATCTGGGAACCACCCTTCGGCTAAGAAAAAGAAAACAACTGCCTAAACAAAATGGCATTGTGGAAGGAACATTTTATGTTTGCTTGATAACCTGCCTTTGAAAGACTAAAATGTAGTTCACATTTTTTTAAAAATTCGAATAAATGTCCTGAAACTTGGTCCAACTTGATGTCCTAATTTTATTTTGTGTCGACTTCTACCACTGGTTACGTAACACCTATAGGGGCATGGGGTTGAGCAAATCTGTAACTTTTATTTATGACTGAAATTTCTTTCGAAATAACTGATCATTACCGATGCTAGGCACTAATTTACAGCTTGTAAAAACTAATTCATCCCCCCCCAAACCCCCCCCCCGGGCTGGGGGGGGGGGCGGTGGTTAGTAGAAAATGTCCGGGGGTGCGATCATACCATGTGTTGCATAGGTGTTACAAAGGGGGGCGACGGGATGTCTAAATTGCTAGGCAAAAAGTGTTACGCAATTTGTGAACGCTGCCTACTTGTTTGTTGGGAGAATTTGGGTAAAGTAAGGAGAATTTGTGTTTTTAATCAGCAAAATAACATTGTTTCAGTTAGCACGTGTTGACTTTTTTACTAAATAACTATTTCAGTTACACTAAAATAACCTTGAAAAGGCACATACCCACCTAGGAACCCAAGATTTGACATTATTCCCATGATTTTAGGTAGTGTAGTTTGACCTGTAGAGACGAAATACATCCCCCAGAATAAAAAGAACACCACCAAGAACAAGAAGTTGTCTATTTGGCCCTTCTCTGGATCTCGAATGTGGCTGGGCTGAACATTTTTGGCCTATAGATAGGCCTTGACTAGTCTAGGCTTGATTCCAAATTTGGGTTTTTGACGCCTCATGAGTGCTCAAAGTTGAGAGTTTAACACAGAGACCCTAGGCTGACCCTTACTAACACTGGCTATCACCGGTGTCAATATGAGTGTGTGCTGCCTATGAGCGTTTCCTCTTGGTCGTGTCAGTATGGCTCAGCAGTAGGACTTCGGCCTTAGGTTTCAAAGGTTGTGGGTTCATTTCCCCACTCAGTCAGTCTGACATTTAAGTCCAAAAGGCAACATAAATAGATTTGTAATCCGTATTTATTTAACTTGGAACTGGACTCCAATGCCTATATCCCACAAGTACATAGAAAGAGTTGCCTACCTTGTATTCCTCGTGGAAATCTGTAGCCTTACTTAGATTCTCGGTCAATAAACAGGCGAATCATTCTTCAGAAATTTTCAAGGCACTGTACGTCTTTACATAATAGCTATTTGAATATTCTTTAGTAGGAAAGAAGAAATGATTTTACATGATTTTAATTCAAGTAGGCTACTTCCGATTGTGAATGTAGATGCACTTTAAAGTAGGCTTGTCTTTTTATCAGCAGTACCAAAATTGTCACGTGTGTGCGTTTCATATCACACTCCAGGTAACATGGCCTACATAACACAAATCAATAACCAAGCCAAAAGTTTTTTTTTTAAATAAAAAATTTTTTTCTTCAAAAGTCCAGTAATTATTAAAATAAAAAAATTTAAAACACTCATAAACAGTTAAGACTTATACGTATAAGTCATGAACTCGAACCAAAGTAAAAATGCTGAGGCGACCGTTTTTTCGGTACTCAAAACAGCTAAGAAGATAATCAGTGATTTCCTGAGCAAAACGCCGCAAACCGCATGTCGTAATCTCTAACAGTTCCAGAGTTCAGCAAAAGTTGCCGATTCCAATACTGATTTCACAAATATTGGTAACTGATCCGATCCAGAATCAGTATCAATTCAGCCTTAATTACACTTGGTACACTCAGCGGTGTTCAATTGGTTCATGTTGAGCTGACAAAAATGTGCTTGGTTGCGGCCTTGCCTTTTATCAAAGGTAAAATGGTGGATAATCTCACTCCCTACCCAATTGCTCCCGGTCTTAGAAAACAAGTTTAACAATCATCTTCCATACCACCTGATTAAATAACCAGCTAATAGCTGTTTGTTTAATCTTGCAACATGATTGATAAACTTGGCAGCTGCTTTGTGCTGTTCAGCTGCCAAATGCTTTGGAAAGTTGAAATGGTAATAGTGAAAGTTCCTTTGTTGACTGTACAAATTACCGAAACTTCACCATTGATAGTGCCGTGCTCCTCTATTTTTGGAGCGCAATGTTTTTAAAGAAAACTTGAAATTTCTTCAATTTTGTGTGTTTGAAAAATTTCCGTTGTGATGCATAAAATTGCTTTTGTTTTTTGTCCTTCTCTTATCAGAAAGATCTTCACTTTGAGTTTACCGAATGTGACGCATCAGGTGGTCGATGGCGAGTATCTGTCCCCAAGCCGGGCACCTGCATTGGAGGTGCGCCAAATCCCGCAACACGTGTTGAAGGATGCAGTAAGTCTGACTCTTTTGGTTTTTAAAGCAGGTGTTTTTTTTTTCAATATCAGATATGAATTTTCTTTTAATATTTTTACTTAGCAACTATTCTTAGTTTTTCTGTTGTGGACATTAATGTATTATACGGTTAACAAGCACAAAACTGGAGTATATGGTTAAATTATGTACGCTAAGTAATTTGTTGTACCGTATTTTTACATCAGGTGATTTAAAAGGCAGGGCAATTTGATATGCCAGATGTTATTTATATCTGGCCTACATTATATGTCCCAAGTTTTCATTGCCAGTGCAGCATGTACAGTTTTGAATATGTTAATCTAACTTTGTAAGACAAAGGTAGTCTTTTGTCTGTGTGTCGTTACCGTTTGTCATGTCTGTTTTGAGCACCTATGATGAAGTCTGACTAACAACAAGCACGGTTGCAATTAAATTAATGGTTTGTTAAATATTTCTGGTAAAAACGGTGATAACAGTGATTGTGTAAAGACATAATTTTACTAGTTCACACAATAATCATCAATTAATCTGGTAAAGGCGAAAATTTGAACAAATGTTTCAATACTTATTTATTTTTTGAGTCTGATGTTTGCATTCATTTTAAGATTTATAGCAAAGACAGGGCTCGAATTACCTGGCAGCAACGCAGGGTTTTGCTCCCGTAAACTCCCATAGTGGCCAGCTTATATCTTATGGAAACTAAACTATGCTCTCACCAAAACACAAAAGTCAGTTTTGAAAAATATAATAATCTTCTTTTAGCGTTGAGCAAGTTGCGTAAAGGCATGCAAATTTGGTGTGATTCAATGAAGTAACTAACAATCAACAACGGCAGCAAATAGTAACGGCAAGCAAACATCTTTGTGAACAGCTATTTTTAGGAGAGTCGTTTTGGGGTTGCCTTCGGGTTATGCTGGTTAAATATCAAATGCATCGAGATCATCACTTCTGTTAACTTCACATACTTGCTCATTTACATACAGCTGTGGAATGCAGGAAGAAAGATCAAGTTATGCCCCGCAATTCAAACGGTATTTTCTCCCAGCGATGCGAGCTAAGCATGCGTCATTTGCGCACGCATTTTAAAAATTGGTGTGGCTTAAGAAGTAACACCTATTGATGTAGGATACCGCTTAACATTAACTCCACTATCTAAACTAGCAACAAAAGAGTTTGAGGGTTTCAGGGCTCGAATTGTCTTAGAAAAATTGCATAGCAGAAATGCGACACAAAATGCAAATTTGCGTAGCAGTCAAGAAAAAATGATTAGGAACTTTTAAAGAATAATTTATTTAGTAAAAAACCATACAAAATGTTTTACTTTATTTGAAACAATAGCCATTTTTGTTTCACTTTTATTTTGGTACACGCACGAATGCTTGGTGAACGTTACTATTTTGATGCACGTTAAGACTATTTTGACCCGTGTCTGAAACGAAACCACCACCAACTAAATACCGAAGGTGATGGTAGGACCAATGATTTCCCAGAATGCATGTGTGCGACACTTGGCCTGCCTATAAAGTAGGAGGGATTAGCATCTCCGTGTCAGCCAACACGATCGTGACTACGCTGTTGTGTTGTCTCGCTTAATACAGTTGCGTCGCTAAACTGCGATACATTATTTAATTTTGCGTCGCTAAAGTTTAAATTTGTGGTGCAAATTGCGATGCGATACCGCTCATTTCGAGCCCTGGGTTTAGTAGTCATTTAATGCCTTGCCTACCACAGCATACATCTTACCAGTTATCAGAAAAAAAAGTCGACAAGCGAACTTTGTGATGATTTCCTGGGAACCCATGAACGGCGTGCCAAGCACAGTTGAGTGATTAAAATCTTGGTCTCCCAACCAACATGATGTGAGATGATCTCGCAGCTGATCTATGCAACCTTGGGACTCTAAAAATGGTTGCCTTATGCTCATGATAGCCGAGTGAAACTTTCCATTTTTATTTTTTAATACTTTCAGGTACAGCCTGCGATTCGGGCGAGTTTTATGATCCCCATGCTCTTAACTGCACCAAATGTCCTGCTGGCACATACTCTCTTGGTGGTGGCGTCATATTTGATTCTTGGGAAACCTTACCCACTGGTTTTAATGTAGCACAAGAACCATTTTTTCGAACTAATTTCCGAGAACTAACTCCTAAAAATAACCAGTCCAGTAATGATTGTACAAAGTAAGTCTGAATACACAACGTAACAGTAACAAGTCTTCATAAAATTTTTGCATCACAAAGGTAATGTATTCCATTTGTTGAAGGTTTGGGTGGCAACCGCACGGTGACTTCATAGCTTCTCATGGCGGATCATGTTCCTCCAGTCTTTTCTACGCTATCAAACTGGTGAAGCCAGGAAGTTTGATCTATACGTATCAGTACCAGGATGAAACTATTTTCTTTCAATTCCAGGTAGGCTTAACTTCGTATAATTTTTTTTTAGCTGCACATGGGTTAGTCATTCTTGTCACATTGTTTCAGCATCATTATTTCACATAGTTGTGGATAGAATGAGGTGCCATTGTTGTGGTGTATAGGAGGAAGATACCATGTGGTCATTGTTGTGTAGAAAAAAAACAGTCATTGGTGTGTATAATAGACAGGGGCGTACTGGGAGGGACATTTAGGCCCGGGAAATGGGCAATGTAGGCCCTTCTCTTGTGGCGTTTCATAGGAATTTGTCATTATGAAAAAAATTTCAGTAGGCCCTGACAGGCCCTTAGGGCATAGGCCCCACGGGAAACCTCCCGTTTTCCCGTATGGCCAGTACGCCCCTGATAATAGAAAACACTGGTTTGTTGTATGCTAGAAGGAGATAACATGGTTACATTGGTTTTGGATTGCATTGTTGTTTATAAGAAGATTACAAACAAAAACTTCAAGTGTGCCGGAAAAAAGTGGGTTATATGATTGAAGTTTCACTTTACTTGTGTTACACGGATAAAAATTAATGATTTTTAATTGAAATAATCAAATGTACATTTGAGAAAATTGCGTCTGTTTAAGTGCTGTTGTGCTTTACGTAAAATATATGATTGGTACATTTGATACATTTTACGGCCATGCAGTGGCGGATTTAAGAAAATAGCCTGGGGGGGGGGGCCCCCCAAAGCCATACAAGGCCCTCTGCCTTCCCGAAATTCTGAGGACTTTTTTTTTTTTTAGCTAGCTGAAACCAAACAACGTTCTTTGTTGTTAGTTCTATATTTCACTACTGATGCTTGGGGAATGAAGGCCCCTTTTACGATGAAGGCCCTTTATGTTGAGGGTGCGGGGGGTCCTTGCCATCCCTGACCCCCCCTCCGTTAAATCTCTTCCTGTGGCTATGGCGTCATGCTACAAGGGCTTAATGCAGGCAGTCAACTGTTACTGCCCACTTTGAAACAATTCAACTCAGCTCTAAAAGTCTGCATCTAGAAAACAAATACGCCAGTAAATCTTTTCTAGCTACCGGCCCTTGAAATTAACAATGCAGCTTAGTTTGGTTTAAATCTGTATGCGTTTAAGTGAGACACGGATTCATTCGTTTTGCCCTTCAACAATCAACTTTTTAGCAAAGACATAACAAGAATGGATCTGAAGTTTGCTGAGTGGCATTGTTCCCTAATTACAATGGTTAAAACAATGTGAAACAATTAAAATTATCGTTCAGGGACTCGTAACTCCAGAATGGCTCAACCAATCGAAAAAGTGGTGTCTGTGAGGATGAAGCCCAGGGAAATTTCTGGCTTGGATCATGTTTCAGATTTTAGGTAGGTGCAGTAGTTTTTTCTGAAACCGTGTCACACAAGGAAAAGCACAACAAGCAGAAGTGAACAGTTTTCAAATTTATGTGTGGCTCCCTACATTTACTCTTGCACGGAATTTGATAAAAGTTGGCATAAATATACCTTCCATACCTTTCTACTATCTGGCCAAGTTTGGTTGAAATAATAATGGCTAGGAACAGAGAAATTAATAGTTTTAGTTTTGCTGGAAAGAGGACTTCAATAATATATATATATATATATACACGGATATACACAGCATACACGCCGTGTATATATATATATATATATATATATATATATATATATATACACGGATATACACAGCATACACGCCGTGTATGACAATATTCAATTTGCCCAATGCCAAAAGTTGCCTTTCTCTGTAGATTATTATTTTAGAATATTAAAAATTAACACAAACATCACCTCGAACTTGTAGTAATGTAGTTCAGCTTGAATTTTCGGGGATTTTCCTGTCCCCTTCTTCTGAAGCACTTTTTACGTACGTTGACTTCTCTTTCACATATGCATTTTTGGTTGTTGACACGGTTAGGCCTTTCTCGTCAGCTTACCACTGATCTCTACGAATCGAGTTAGACTGCTCTTGACTCGCTTCTCCTTCTGGCGATGCCTGTCGTCCGAATAGATTCCAACCTTTATCTAGTTTTGTTTTTTCTGTCAGACAATTAAACAATTGATGTAGTCATAAGTTGGATTGGAAAAATTCATCAGGGGGCACCTTATGGAGAGAGAAATGGCCATAAAAAGATTCTCTCTCCATAAGGTGCCCCTGATGAACCTTTCCGATCCAACGTATGACTGCATCAATTGTCTAATTAGTCTGACAGAAAAAACCAAACTAGAACAAGGTTGGAATCTATTCGGACAACGGGCATCGCCAGAAGAAGAAGCGATTCAAGAGCAGTGTAACTCGATTTGTAGATATCAGTGGGTTAGCTGACGAGAAAGACCTAACCGTGTCAACAACCAAACTGCAATATGTGAAAGAGAAGTCAACGTATGTAATAAGTGCTTCAGAAGAAGGGGACAGGGAAATCCCCGAAAATTCAAGTTGAACTACATTACTACAAGTTCGAGGTGGTGTTTGTATTACTTTTTAATATTCTAAATTGTTTAAAATTCGCCACTGTAGTTGCTGTCTTATGCTAGTGTTCAAGTAGATTATTATTAATTGTTTAGCTCCTGGATCAGGGTTTTGCTTAAATAACTATTTGAACTGATTGGTTTGGTTGTGATTAAGCTTATGTACCGCCTTAAATTGACCTATGGGACCAGTAGTAACTACAGGCTTCGTACAGCTCTGGAATAATTTGCATAAATACAGAATACGGACGAAAACAAATGAACTGTAAATTTTTTAAAGAGTTCAACAGTTGGGTGGTCACTTAAATTTAACTAAACTAGGGACTACTCTTACGAAAAATTCTTTACAATGTAAGAAATTTGTGTACTGTGGTTGTACCAAATTCACCAAAACGAAGGAAGTTGTCAAGGCATCATGTTTGGTAGATGTCCATTCACTCACTTGGCTCTTGTTAAGCATAACTTGTCGTTTTTAATACTTTTTTCCTCCAGACAAAGCCAGGTAGATGCCCACAGAAATATTGAAACATGATACTCTTTAAAGAATTAAAAAAAAGCGCTGCAAGGCTCAGTGGATCTCTTTTATCCGTCATTAGGTTCAAAATGACCAATGTCAGTCTATCGAAGAAGCTGAACAAAATCGCCTGCCTCCTATGACCGATGGACGAGGATGGAAGCAAATGACTGTTGGCCTTAAAACGGGTTTGAATGTTCTCCACTGGAAGACAATAGGAGTTGGCACAGACGGCAGCCATCGCTCGAAGCCTGTCATGATAAAGAGGATTGAAATATACGGTAAGATGAAAATAAGTTACTTTAATATTTTAATGCATAAGTTCACTTTCTCCAATGGTTGGATATGGTTAATACCTGGTGTATTTTTTCCCTACATGCTAGAAATTTTGTGTTCTATGGATCTTCTGTGATGAAGAATTCATTATTGCAAGTTTGTTCATGTTTAGTTTGGTAAAAAAGAAAGGCTTTTCTGCCTAATTTACCTTGTCACAAAATTGTAACAATGAACACACTAGGGACTGATTACAGCTTGCGCTCTACTGGAGGTCACAATATGTATTTCGGCTATTATTTGCATGAGCCTTTTATTTGTTGGGCTAATTTCCATTAACAAGTATATTCTAAACACCACTGTTACTCAATCTCCACCACCTCCTGAAAAGCATTACATCTTCCATGGGATGTCACCCACCACGGTAAATATAATGGCTTATCCACCAACACTGAAAATCCCCAGAAAAAATCTAAGAAGTCTTAACATCATAAGCCAATATTATCTTACTTTACGGAAATTATACACTAGCCTATCGACAAAAAATAAATCTTCTCTAATGCTACAAGTTCCATTTTCTTTAAACTAAGCTGTTAAAACTCCAAAATATACCAAATCTCTCCTTAAAATTTATACAACAAGAGGCTCTCGTTGGAACAGTATCAATATACAGGATGATGCAAAAGTCTGGATTAGCCTACTGCCATTCCAAATCTACTTAGAGGAGAAGCATGAAAATGTACATACATATGCTGTGAGTCGGGAACAAGTAGTGATGCTGGTTTAAATGACCTTGGAATGGTCCTTCAGTGTCATCACGATATCAAATATTGAACTGCACGTCATAGAATAGTGATGTAAATTGGTAAGTTGTAGAGAACCGTAAACCAATGCCAAAGCAAAATTCAGAATGAAAATCAGACCATTAGGGTAGGAGTTATTCTTCAGACATGTTAGTCTTAGTAGATTCACTGCATATCCTCAGGGTGTCTAGCAGAGATGGCATCGTACCAAACAAAAGTATTGTAGCAGTACGAAGAAGGTTTTCTTTCCTATCTAGAAACATGTGGTGCGTTTTCCATAAAATTAGAAAGTGGTTTCCTGAAGCATGCATACGTTCAGTTATGTTTGAGGGGAAGGGGCGGGGCTGTAAATTTCCTTTATTGGGTAGGGGCAAGACAGATTATAGGCTTTAGGCAAAGTTGTTTTATTTAAAGCAAAGGGAATTATGTAACGGATTTGTCAACTCGTTTTTATTCATTTTAGTTTTGTCAAGCATTTATTGGTGGAGGGGGGAGGGGGGGTGGTATTTGTGCGTGTTATATGAGTGTTGCTTGTTCTCTTCCGTCATAATATGCAGTAAACCTTTCCAATCCTCCCCCGCCTCATGTATAACTGAATATATGCATATTCAGGAGACCGCTTTCCAGTTTCGTGGGAAATGCACCACACGTTTCTGGATAGGAAAAGAAACTTCTTTCAGTATCCCGAACTGCTGCAATGCTTTTGTTTGGTACCGCGCATTCTGTGCTGGACATCCTGCAGACATGCAGTGAATCTATTAAGACTAACATGTCAGAAGGATAACTCCTGTCCTAAAAGTCCGATTTTCATTCTGTTTTTTTCTTCTTTTGGCATTGGCTTACGGATCTTTACAACTTTCCAATTTACATCACTATTCTATTTTACGATGTGTAGTTCAAAATTTAACATAGGGATGACCTTAAAGGACCAACCCAAGGTAATTTAAACTAGCATCACTATGTGTCTCCCGACCCATAATATATGCATTTCATGGTTCTTCTCTTAGTATATTTGGAATGGCAGTAGGCTTCTCCAGGCTTTTGCATCACCCTGTATGCTCTTGTATTTTAATAACAGAAAACGCGTTCTATAATACAACCCTGTCAGAAGTAATCTGGTAAATTGAATACAGGGAATCAGCAGTACTAAAAAAAAAATGAAACTGCGGCTAATACGACACAAATATTGACAGATCAAGAAAGCAAGAAAATTATATCATACGTAATATCCCAAGAACTAAGGAAATTATCGATGATTTTTTCACTACGAGTGTTTTGGCCCCTATAAACTCATGACTGCTATCTAGGCAGACATTAATTTTACGAGTGCTATGCATGAGGGAAATTTTCTGACATAAATGACACTAGTGAGTTTAATGGACCAAAACACGAGTGTAAAAAAAATTTGATAATTCTCAGTAGCTCGTATGGTATTTAGTTAAAAAATTTGTGGAAACAATGTTTCTCTCCCAACTTTTTGAAATAGCGTTATCTATTCTGTGCTACAATGAATGCAAGTAAGAAACAGCCAAATTAAGAGAAGTCAGGGCAACCTGCCCATTACAAAAATACAAGCTTGATGATAAATTGGACATTCGGATGTCAAACATTTGTAATACTGTAAATCCTCGAATTTAAGGCCCTGGTCTTGTATTTGAACATAAGTCCGTGACTTGTATAGTGTATAAGACCACGGTCTTTTAAGTGAACCTAAAATAGCACAGTGATTTTGTCTTCAACCAATTATCACACACTTATAACTACCACCAGCGCATAAAGTAAAAAAAAAAAACACTCTGGAATGGTACGCGCCCTACTTCAAGCCTGCCCTGAAAAAATAATGCGACTGTATGTTTGTTGTGTTGGTTGGTTTTTTTTGTTGTCTAGCAAGCAATTCACATCCAACTTTGGAGTAAAAGATATATTTGGATCGACTGAACCCAGGTGTACATTATCGAGACTGGATCCTGAGCAGTCAAGGTTTTCCGGATCAATCTGGAAATCTGGATCTCCACCGGATCTCGTATTGTTTTTCGGCCTCCAGCTGAGGACGGATAAGTAAGGACTTATCAAAATGTGCTGTCTCAACGCGCACTTTCTTAAAGACAACTTAACTTCCTCATTATGTTAGTGGTTAAATTGAGTCCATTCACGATTCTGAGGAAATGTTTGCGTGAGCGAAGCGAACAAAATCGGCGTTCGTCATCGGAAACAGCTCTTTTTCCTAAATACATTTATTAAGTAATATAGGCTGAATATTTAGTCATATTGAAAATGACCGACTTTCTACGTTGGATAAAAGGTCATTGGCCTCAGCACAAAAGTTTAACGGGTATAGATACAGAATACTAACATTACAACTCTGGAATGACATTATTTGACCATTTTTAGTTTTGTTTACCATTTGTATTATAAACTGATGCACTTCCATGTGAAGATTTGCTTGATCATTTGTAAGCTGGGAATGTCTGTCAGCACCATATGAGTTACAAGAGGAAATCTCGTCGAGCGAAGCGAGATGCGGCCAAATGAGTGAGTGCCAGAAAGCGACTCGGCTATTTCGCCTTAAAAGTTTTATTATGGACTCTTGGACTCTTCCTCTTGGTAATAAAATAATTTAATAATGTCAATATATACGCGGTTTAATTTTTTTTTTATTTAAGTTTAAAATAAACTAGTTACGCTTTCTCATCCTACAATAATTATTTGGTAACAGGAATAATTCTCGATGTTAGGGGAAAGTACTAACCCGAAAATCTTTACAGTCCATATGCATAAGCATCTCAGCAAAGTTTTGCATGCTTTTGAGATTTTCGCTTTGCGGATATATTACTTGCACGAAGGTCAAGTGGAACGGCAGTATGAAGGTTTGCACTGGGATTCCAAACGAAATGTACTTTTTATCCAAGGTGGCTGCTCACGCTACAAGCAGCACTGAAACTCGCAAGCAACCTAATGATAATAAAATCTTAAACGATAATAAAATAGTAAAAGCAGACATCATCAACTATTAATGTATTCTGCTCCAGTAATCACTGTTTTTGTTGGGATTTTATGGTCAATTGATGCACTTTATTTCCAGGAACGTTAGTATCAATTAGGTAGGTGGCCCATTCAAATTTGAAAACGCACCAAACTGATTAGGCCTAACGATATCGGGCACAACGATGTAGGCTCTTAAAATTAATTGAATTAATTTTCTGACATCTGTTTAAGTAAAATGTCAATTAAAAGCCAGATTTGAGTTAAATTCAAGAAAGATTGGCAAACCAAATTAGTTTTTTAATTATGGTTAAAAAGAAGTTCTAGATCCCACAGATTCGGTCGATCGGTACCTTAGCAAAACGATCACAAGTTTTAAATTCAAATATTGGTTGTGTTGGCCCAGAGATTATGTTTCAAAAGCATGTTTCGAATTTAAGACCATGGTCTTAAATTCGTGGATTTACGGTATTACTTTAGCCGACTTGGCGCTACATTGAATTGTTATTTAAATTATTGTCGTCAACTGGTTAGGACCATTTTGAAATTTATTGGCCTGTAATTTTATGCCTAACAAAAAGTTTTAAAGATATTGCTTGGGTACTGTCACGTAAAAAGGGCCACATCAGTTAATTTTTTTTTTTTGGGGGGGGGGGGTTAGGGGTGGTTTCTGATAAACTTTACACAAATTTCCACTAATTAATTTGTGACTGATTTTGCTGTTTTAATACATCATTTTAAACGTCTTGATGAAACCTTTTCATTGGCCTAATATATTAGAGCATTGAGAAGTTATTACTGAAAACCAATTTAAATGCTGTGTGAATAAAAGAAGAAACCCTCATACCTCAATGATTTTTGTTGACGTCAACAGTTGGCAGAAATTACCATTCAAATATTCCCGCATCAACAGTGCTACTGCTATGTAATCTTTGTAAGATCTAGCAAGAACCCCATAAATTCTTGGTTTTAGTGATACCTAAGCTTCTTAAGAAGGTGAACGAGGTGTAACAGAGTTACTGAACTGTTAAATACATGATTGTTTGTTTTATTGACCAAAAATTTAAGCGAACTTTTCCTTTAGTCCCAAATGGTGGTTAAAGTGTTCTAATTTGTGAGATGCTGAACAATTATAGATTTTGGCAGTTGCCGTCACTAGGTGTGATTGTTTTTGCATTACCACCCAACAATGTCAGGAAGAATCCAAAATTATGACTGAGATACAAATCCCAGGTGAAAAGTGTACTCCTCCGGTGACAATCTGTGTCTGTTGAAGTGGTATACTAACATAGTGGAACGTGATTAGCATACAGCTGATCTTCAATGTATTCACGCATTATGCTGGTCCATACAATACATTTGCTGCTTTAGAGCCATCCAGAGGCTCTGGAAAAACTAAACTGCTGAAATTAAAGTTTCATTACTGGTAGCTACTTCTGTAGAGTAAATAGAAACTTTGTAACAGTGCAACGTTTCACATCCAAGCAGCATAGCTGTTTAAAAATGTATTGAATTGGAAAAAACACTCTTGGGTTTACTGCCAAAGTGGCTTTTAGGCCACTCGAAATAAAGTGGTTTCTCAAACCCAACCAGCATCAATCCAAAGTGACACCAGTCTCTTCTTTTTTCCACTTCTCCTGGTTTTGGTGGAGCCAAACAAAAACTGTCCTCGTTGACCTTTAATGAATATGCCACCGATCAGTAATGCTTCCTTTCAGGTTCAAATAAATATGAATGTAGTCGGTGAAAAGTGCACACTGTCTTCTAAAAAAAATATTATTTCCTGAAAGAAATGTCTGTAGTTTTGATGCGCTCCCAGCTGAAGCCATAGCACCACGTAATAGAAATGGCAGAGAAGAAAATGACTATACGGCCTCCTTCATTGGCTTTCCAGTAAAGGGGTCCATCAAAAATACAGTCTTTATATTTTTTAAGGTGCAGCACAAATAAAAATTAAAAGCAAAATGCAACTTGCAGCAAAAGCAACTGGACAAATTGTTTAATTAATCATTAATAACGTTTAGATCCATTGACACTTGATTAAAATAGGTACTGTAATAAAAAAAAAATGCGTTACTGTAAAATTTCAGGAGATCATTTGTTTCCACATCATCACGTTGTTTTCAAATTCATTGGGCTTATATATTATGCTATTTCCGGTAGAGCTTTTAACTGACAGTTTCCTCTTGCTGATCTGTTAATGGTGACATCTCCAGACCAGTGCTAGTTCATTGGATTTAACACTTTGGATCAGTGGCGTAAATAACGGGGGGGCAGGGGGGGCAAGTGCCCCCCCAAGAATGAGCCGAGGGGGCGTAAAAGTCATAGGAAAAATCAGTTTCTTTATTTTCTTCAGAACCTTTTTTTTTCCCCATTAAGCAACTCAAGAAAAATATTCGTACAGTAAAGGTAAATTGATTGCAACAAATTATCAATAATACCAAAGGTCAAGAACAATAAAATGAGAGAGCAGGCATCCTGCGTCACTCATTATATAAACCCATCAAAACTTTTCAACCAGCTCACCGTCTTTGAGCTCACCAGTCGCCAGTCTCAACGGGAAACCCATTTTTCTTAGTTGAGGGTTTGAGGCTTGCTACATAGCACGGCCTGTATTGTGGACCCACTAAGCATAGTGTTTATACTGTTTAAATTACACGCGTAAGTGTTTGTCCTCTGGTTTTATAATTTTATTGTTTTTGGACAATGAAGTGGACGTACGTTTTTTAGCAACAGCATTATCAACGCAATTTGTTTTCTTAACTGCGTATCTAGACACACGCTAGTGTGTCGCCGCCAAGTAGACGTTTTATTGTTGTTGGAGCTTAATTGTCAGAGCGTAATTGTTAGAGTGTTATTGTTGTCAGATGGCGGCTCACTAGCAGACCGTGTCTTTTAACTGAAACCAACGTATACGTGATTTCAGCATACTGGTGTAAATTCCCCATGCGGTAGAAATCTTTGCAAATCGTTTGAATCAGGTGTCTTCGGTCCAGTAACAAAGAAAACGTCAACACGAAAATGAGGAAACGTGTCCTTCATGGAGAAAAAGTGTCCTCAATAACGTTGATTTGTGTTACTGGTAACTAGTAACTAGTAACTAGTACGCAGGCTCCCATGTTAATTCTCATAGGGTATAACGACACGTCTACAGCTCATTAGGGAAAGTTGCCAGATCTAAATTTCGGCAGACAGGTAAAGCGTCATATGGGGAAGTGCCTTTTTCTAAAATGGGGGTTGCAGCTAGAAGCACGTGGCCCTGAAGTGGCTCGTAAGTGCAAAATTATTGTTGTAACCATTGTTTGTATTGTCATTCAACAGTAGATTATAACATGCTTAAGTGTTGCACGCTTATCGTTTCAGTACTTATATTGTCAGAATGCACTGTTTTTGAAAATAGGTGGTTCACTAAGAGACAGAATATCTTTATCTTTTATTGCAAAGGTTTGGTCTTTTTTTTTTTTACGGTACACGAATCCAAACTGAATTATCTGCCCCACCACGATAAAAGGGACAATTTTGCTGGAAAGAAGATCAGGAAACAAAATGCACATCGTCAGCACAGGTGGGAACGTTTTCTTTATGGAGAAAATGTTTCCTCCCAAAACCAAAACTGGTATAAGAGCAGCTGCCAAGTTTCCAAGAAGGGTCGGCCTTTCAAAGTAGTGATATCATTCAACCAGGGAAAGACCGCAAAGGTTAATCCTATTAGCCAAATTAATCGCACGGAATAATACTTTGGACGTTAAATGAAAACTTGAAGAATGCTACCGCTAGTAGCAATCTTCTAGTTTTCATTTAACCTTTGAACTATTAGTAGGTGCGATTAACTTGGCTAATAGGATTAACCTTGGCGGCCTTTCCCTGGTTGAATGATATCACTACTTTGAAAGGCCGACCCTTTTTGTAAACTTGGCGGCTTCTCTTACCAGTTTTGGTTTTGGGTGGTATTATTAATCTTACTCACCACCGCCAGAGCTTATGGGCTGAAGCCAACTCCAGTAAGAAAAAAATTTATGTAACAAAGAACAAACGTATCCGCTAAGTTTTTTAAAACATGCCCCAAATCTGGAGTCATTCTTGTGCATGCTACTGGCTGAAGGGGCGTAAAAATGGTTAATTGCCCCCCCAGAAAAAATATTTATTTACGCCACTGCTTTGGAGCCTGACGTAATTTTCGCAAATGTTCACCGGTCCTGACCGTTAAGTCAGACTTAAACACATTTAAATTACCACTTGTACACTACTGTACCGTACTGTACAGTAGTGTACCAGTGGTGATTTATGTGTTTAAGTCTGATTTAATGTCTTCAAACAATCACTGTCATCGCCAGTTGCCGGTTTTTCATGGTTTTGACCATATTTGAGCCTTACAAAAAAACATAAATCTGCTAATTTGTCACCAATTAAAACAATTATCTTTAGGGGTAGTAGATGAAAGTGCACACTTTTTGGAAACCTCGATGAAAATAAAATTAACAAAAGTACGATGAAGCATACTAGTGACAAACAAAAATGCTCAAGGCTGATAAACGCATCAAGTTAGCCATAATGATAATATTTGTTCACTGTGATCATTTTCTGGTGTCAAATTGTAGTCTTTCTGTGGCATGTTACTTTCATGTTAGGCTGACAACACACATTTTACGCCATGTTGGATTTCACCTCAAAAAGACGCTCTGCTAAAACCCGAAAAACAGCAGATCTGCTGCATGCTTCTGCCATATAGTTTCAAGAATGTCCAGTTGCGAGCCTAGCTAAGCAGCGGGGCACGTACTGCCCTCCACAGTTTTGTATAGTAAATCGAAAGTGAGAAAGGTACCAATACATTTTTAGGCACTCAGTAACAATAACAATGTACCAACCGTTTTTAGGATCAAAGGGTTAAATTCATTGCCAATCTTTAGGCTGCGTTTACTTGACGCTATTAGGAATACAGTAACATGATTAACAAAAACGTGCAAAACATTACAGACGGATCCCTCAAGTTGGTAATAAATTTAATCGTAAACTTAAAGTTAGTTGGTCGGCACCACTATCAGCAGGAGAAAGTAAACCTCAGATAAAGGTCTACAGGGAGGTTAGGGAAACTTGTACGTTTCATACTTCGCCACGAAACTACAACAAAGTCCCTTGCATGGAGAACTTGCAAGGGACTTGAGGACCGATACCAGGGACTTGAGAACTTTAGGACCGATACCAGATGGGACAAACATAACCGTTTGGGGAGTAGTAAAACCATGAAGCTAATGGTGTAGTTAATGAAGCTGGTTGAGAATAATGTGCCGACCACGACGACCATTAAGTGATCACTGGAATCAAATAACTGTAACGCACTTTCTTGTGCTCATCATGCCCTGCATATTCTTCGTTGTTAATCATATTTTGCACGTCTATTCTATATTCTGTATTTACTAATCATGTGCTGCATATTTTCATTATACTTTTTCGTTACGATAGCCTGCTTGTTATACGTTTATTACTATACTTTAATACTTTAGAGGTTTAACACACTCCATGCTGAAGCCATGGCACCAAAAGGGAAGAGGGACAATTTTGCTAAGAATTCCAATCAGAAATCCCTGGTGTCTTTTACATGCCTCAATTTACATGAGCATGATGGCATAGCATCACTCGGTCCTTTTCTTCCCGAAAGTGTCCGGGGTTGGCTGACGTCGGGTTCGGACTTGGGACCTTCGGCATAAGAAATAGTCGCTGTTGTTGTAGCTGTTGTTTTGATTGTGAAATTGTGCCGTAATTTTTTTCCGGAATTTTTCCGAGTTGTGTTGACACACACACACACAAACATTGTGCGCGTCTTTTTTATGATAGTTCTGTTAACTTGAACTTGTAAAATGGTGGGCGTGATGTGTCGTTAGGTACTTGACCCCCCCTCCTGTTGTAACTACATTGGAGACTCTTCTCAACAAATCCATAAAATGGCTCAAACGGCACAAAGACACAATAACTCAATATGACACCAACAATGGACGTGCAGTACACCACATAAACCAAGGTGTTTGAAAACAACACCATTATCACAGCCGAATACAACAAATAAATCCAACTCGTCATCAAAGTAGCCTATGTTGCATGCCACCAAAATGCTACAATCATCCTACACCAGGTGGCATACAGTTGCGTTGCCGGCAAGATCATCGCCGTGATAGCTGTTAATGCCAATTGTGGAGGAAGAAGTGCAAAAGTTTTCGAAAAACATTTTCGACAGGCAGATTTAGGCTGTGGGCCAAGGGCTTGTATCGTTCACTTTATCTTATCACTGATGCATACCACGATTTTTTTTATTTTAAAATGTAAATCAAATATATCTTAAGGAAATTACAAACTCCACCAAATTTTCGTGGTTCTGTATTCCTGGAGGCCCCCCCTTTTGGGCCCCCCCCCCTTCAATATAATGTAACTCTGTTCCTAATTGATGGAATGTAATAATTATTTTTTTTAATGAACCGTTATGAAGTCCACTTTAATAACGTTCCATGCATTGTTAACGTACGTATGATAGTTTGGCTGGGAAATGGGAGTAAACATGACGAATTTGATTCTTGACATAAAATGTTTTTTTTTATGGGTTTTTTTCGCGTATTTGAGAGTCATAATAGCAAGTTATAGCCATGAAAATAGGCCTAACCGAAGCGCAATTTAATGATTTTTCATTTAGTCTTACTCCCAACTATCATACGTTGAGTAACAATCCTTATGAACATTAATAAAGCAAATTCCATACTGGTTAAATAAAACTAAATTAAATTCCATCAATTAGGGATGGAGTTACGTACGTACGTCATGCATAGCCTTCATGAAAATCGAACGTTATTCGCAATAATAGGCTTAATAATATTACTAGAAAAATTCAATACGTTCTGTAGGAAAAATAAAAATATTGTTATTAAGAAAGAAGGTTCTGGCAAGTGCTGTTTGCTTCCCGACGTAATAAGCTGAATTCATTTTTCTATATGTCAAATGGAAGATAAAGAAATAAACTTTAATTTTGCTCTGATATAATTTTTGCCAAAAATCAATAGTACTGCAGTAATTTGTGAGTGAATTTAAAATTTTATGTTAAAAATCAGATTTTTTACGTTTAGTCCCATTTCCCAGCCAAACTATCATACTTAGGCTAACAGTGCATATGAACATTATTAAAGTAGATTTCATAACGGTTAATTAAAAAAAATTATTAAATTCCATCAATTAGGGATGGAGTTAAAGTATTTTGAAGAGGGGCCCCTAAAGGATGCAGATCCAAGAAAAAGTGGTGGAGTTTGTAATTTCGTACTAAGATATATTTGATTTACATTTTGAAATCAAAAATTCATGGTATGCGTAGTGATAAGATAAACCTAAAATCTAAGCATGTTTTTTATAGTCAGCCCACGGCCTAATTGACAGAAACTAATTGGGTAGTTTTGTCCTCCGTCTTCATTTTTAATACTTATTAACACATGTACAAGCGGGTAAATAAAAGAAAATGAATAAACAACATAGAAGGAGCAAGTAGTGCAAGTATTCAAAAATTTATTTTTAGTTTATCAGTAGGTAAGGGGTTTGAACGCTATATGGACTTGGTTTAATAACTATCCATAGTTCTTTATCAGCATCATATTGGCTATTTTTTATTTTTTTCCAAAAAAAAATTAATTCGAATTTAATTGTATATTGTTTTTGTCTACAAGGTTAAATGTTATCCAGAGAGGGCAAGTATTGAAACCGCCCTTAAAATGGCTTACATTTGCGGCATACAATAGTGTAAAAACTTAACAAGTTTAGAAACTGTTAATCACTGAAGCGTATTCTCTCAATTCAAATGTCATTATGATGCTAAATGTCAGATATCCCAACCTTGACATTTTAGTGATGATTTCATTTAGATAGCTAGAATCACGTTTCGGCAGATTAAATTCAGCTAACCAAATTCACGTATAAAACAAAGTTTACTCATCATGTCTATTTAATGCTGACAAATTAAAGTCCGCCACATCACTAACAGTAACAACACACTTAAAAGAAATGAAAGTCATTTAGTCTTAGATTGTTTAACAAGACCACCTATAGTTTTTTAGGTTTACTTTGTAAACTAAGAACTGCAGTAAAAAGAAAACAAACAACATCGTAGCATCCTGGGGTTACAGACCCATCGAAATGAAAAAGAAAAAAACTTGACGTGTTAACTTGTTCGATTCTCGGCTGTGTAATATCACGTTTTTTTTTTTAATTTAGATTGCCGCGCAATGGGTGGTTTTCACTGCTGTCCCTGATGGTTGTTTGTTTTTGTAAAAACTAAGAATTTATGGAGAGCTACATAGAGACTATTTAGTTTTTCTAACATTCTTTACAACAATGCTGCAAACACACTGGTACTGTAATGAAATTCATTGTTAAAATCACCATTGTACAATAAACTCTGTAATACTGTACAACACATTTATAGCATGTTGGATTTGATTTTTTTCATGGTGTGCCGCACCCTACTTCCTTTTTTATTTTTAAAGTATTTACAGTATATAAACTTGAGATTTTGATGAAACAGCTGGGACTAAATTAATTGTGGAAACCTCCACTGAACAATTACTTACGTTCATTTTCAAACTGGATAAGCAAACCACGATTTTGGTTTTCTTATCCTGTTTGAAGATGAATGCAAGTAATAATTCAGTGTTTTCTATGAAGTGGGAGATTCGCAAACAGGATACGTAAATTTTGGTTTACGTCTACATTTTGAAGATGAATATAAGTACCGTAATTGTGTGAAAAACCAAAGTAGACTTCCTCACGATTTTCAAGAAACACTGACCAAATAGTACTGGTGATAAATGATAATCAAGTTCAGTGCTGTACAACTCCTAATACATATTTGTATTTAGGCTGTAGTGTATTTTTCATTGAGCCAAAAAGAAAGTCTTGTTTTTGGTAACTCCACCGTCCCTAATTCCTAATCTTTTTCCAATGTTGGCCGACCCTACAGTTAAAAAAAAAAAGCTGTCGCACGTCTTATTCAATGTGCGCGATTCTGTCATGAAGCTGGAAAGCTGTATTGAGCTGCTAGATTGCTTTGATAAACCTAAAAGAATGTGTAAAATGACTTAAAATAAAGAAAAGGGAGCAGATTTACAGAGAAAATTTTAGTACTGTCATGCTGGAGGGAAATAAAAACCATTTATTAAAAAAAAAGTTCAGCCTGCCTATTCTACTTTTTTTTTAACAATCGGGAACCACTCGTTCGTTATGTACTACACTCATTTTCATAATGTCAGATATTCGTGCACACAAGAACCAGCAAATTTTTGACAGCATATAATCAGTAGATGGTCGGACTGTATTCATCTGTCTTCCTCGGGTTTACTTACAGAAGTGGTGTGGATATTTATAAAAACGACACGATTTTGTAAAGTTCAATTTTAAAAAACAGGGTGATTGACAAAAAACTGACGACCCAACTTTTTCTAAGTCCAACTTTTCTAGTTAGCACCCCTCAGAACCAGGAGAGGACAGAATGTTCCTGTTTCATTAGATTTAATTTCTGTCCTCTTCTGGTTATGAGGGGTGCTAACTAGAAAAGCTGGACTTAGAAAAAGTTGGGTCGTCAGTTTTTTGTGGACCACCCTGTGCATAGCTATTCTACTAGAAACATGTTAAAATGTTACCAGACCTTTAGTAGAACTATCAGCAAGATGTCTTTGGCTGGTCAAGTATGCCATTCCTCCATACATTAAAACCTGGCGCCCAAGTGCCCACAGTTTTAAAAAACATTACTTTAAGCACTGTCTTACGAATGCCACATTATTAAAATGACAATTAAACTTCCATTTTTCTCTTTCTCCTTATACATTTATAACGATTTATTTTGTATTTCGAATTTTTTTTTTACATTGTTTGTCATTTTTTAAGACATTTTTTTTTCTACTTTCTGTGCTTTGCATAGTTTTTATATTTTTCCTAATGTTTGACATTCTTCAATGTGTGATTACAGTATTGTGTAAATTATTGTATAGTTTTTCTTTAATTTTTGACGTTTGCCTGTGTTTGATTGCACTATTGTGCAATTGACTAATGCATGTGTATTTTTTTTTACTATTCCGTTGTAGAGTCATTTGTGTAGTTAATTTTGTAGCTACTTTGAATGCATTAAAAAAAAATTGTGTTTAAATAAAGCCCGTCTTCTTCTTCTTCAATTTCAGTTTTTTCTTTTCACTACTACATCGTAGCGGCGGCAACACCATTACAGAGGGCTACAGCCAGTGCCAAATTTCAAAACCACAAATGACGATGTTGTAGTGAAAAGAAAAAGAACTGAACTTTTAGCCTGAGGAATACAGTCTGACCATTTACTGACTATATGCTGTCAAACATTTGCTGGATATTGTGTATACGAATATCTGACTTTATGAAAATGAGTGCAGTACGTAACGAACGAGTGGTTCCCAATTGTAAGCTTTTGTCGGAAACAAGACTATTTTTTGTAGGCTTAGCTGTCACAGTGAAGGTAGGCACCACTGAGATTTCGAGATTAAATGCAGTCGCAACAAAGTAATTAGTTAGAAGTTCTTTATGGAAGGTTGGGGGGGAGGGGGGGGCAAGGGTTGTTGTGATATTGTAAAAAATATCCTTTTGTTCACAAAAAAGGGTCTGTATATTGAATAAAACGGTTTGTTTCAATGGTTATTTTTGTTTATTTGTTTTAGGAGTTGCTTACACGTCGTCTTGTTCTCCTTGCCCCAACGGCACATTTAGTAATGACAAAGGATTTAAATTTTGTGAAGATTGTCCTGTAAACCATTACTCGGAGAAAGGAGCCGTGGTATGCTCAAAATGCAAAAACACAGAATATGCAGGTAATGGCTTAGTTTGAACTGTGTAGTTTAAAATTTATTACTTTTTCTTTACGTTAATGTCTGTGTGTAAATTTGCAGAGAATGGCTCCAGCAAGTGTCTTCCCAGACCGCCATGCACCATCAGTGATTATTACGAAGCTTTTACACCATGTGATGAGGATAAAATGGTATACCTTTTCTATCCAAATATATTTAACATGCGTAGTGATTAGTCTTGCAAATGAAGGCAAAGTACGGTTGGCAAGATTGCAGATGAGAAAAAAAGTGGATGATATATCATAGTTATTTAAAATTTATTAGGGCAAAATTGGTGTATAAATTAACCACATTATTTATCCAGATAAGACTAAGCAAGTTTGCCAGCAGTAGTGAAATATTGCCAACAAATAAAACTATAAGAATTCAAGAAAAACTTTAAATTGCAAACCCTGTAATTTTATTTGCATTTATAAATAATTGCACTTCACAATGTTGAGAGGTAAGCAGTGGAATTGACCTTTTTTCATTACCTGTTTCTTCTTCTTGTCACCGTACATGCCAAATTGAACCTCATCCCTGTTCACTAATTCTGAAGAGAGCCTGGACCGACTTTCAGAAGGTCTTCCAGAAGAGCTTTGTGGCACCCAAAGCATGATACTACTCCCACTATTTTCCCATATCTTCAATGTTGCAGAATATAATAGAAAAATGTAAAATGTACCGCTATGTATTTGCAGAACTTTTTTTTGCTAACTAGGAGAATTATCTAATGAAGCAAAAAAGTTCACAGCTGGATGTGTTTGGGCAAGTAGCTTAAGCTTCCAAACAAGATGGATAAATTTAGTTACTGAATATTTCCTAAGACGTAAAGAGAAATATTTCTCCAAAAACATGTGATGTACAATTAACAGCTAGGTCTGTAGTATTCGCAAATACTGTAATGTTATGCTAAAATGTGTATGCTGGGCCTGTGATGGTTATGGACAGCTATTTCATCTAATGATTTGTGTTGCATACTAATTTGCGAGACTTGAGACATATTTTTAACCTTGTGAACTGTTTTCTTTAACATTGCTAACATTTCTTGCAAAGCTTAGCTGTGGGTGTATTTTACGGTTAGTGTGGCTTTCTATTTCTATTTGTCGGGCCAATTTTGTATCATCGTCTTCTCTTCCTTTTTCGTTTCGTGCTTTTTCCCGTAGTTTCGACGGGTTTACAAATGGATTCAGCCTAAAATTTGCCGTGAAGACCTTGCAGGGGCAGTTTCATTACCTGAACCGAGTGAGAATAAGCCGTGCCCACCTTGCAACTCTGGCATGCAGTATACTAACTCTTCTCAGTGCACTTTTTGTCCTAACAATCAATACTCCAATGGCCGTGGGTGTAAGTAACCTAACAATCACAATTTGTACATTCTGTAGTTTTGTGTTTTCTACTAACCACCACAGGTGTCTCTAATGTCTTGACTTGAACAGCAATTTATACTAAATATGGTATGAAGTAACAATAACTAATGACCTGTAATAAATCACTTTTTCGTGATGATTTTAAA
The DNA here is from genome assembly GCA_023313725.1 of Lithobius niger. Taxonomy (NCBI): domain Eukaryota; kingdom Metazoa; phylum Arthropoda; class Chilopoda; order Lithobiomorpha; family Lithobiidae; genus Lithobius; species Lithobius niger. The sequence continues at coordinate 6,035 of JAHWFP010208344.1, read as the reverse complement.
TACAGCCTCAGTTATTGGTGGTTAGTACCCGCTCCAGTATAAATTGCACATTTGCATGTAGCAAAAGTATTGTCTAATTATTTGCATGTGGCAAAAACATTGTCGAGTTATTTGCAGTGTGGTAATAAAGGTTAAACACATTTTCGTGAGTATTTGATAAGCCCACTACAGTTGAACCTCATTATAACAATACATCTTAGAACAATAAGCCTGTTATAACAATGCTATTTTTTTTAGATTCTTCCTGCAACAATGCATGCAAAAGTACTGGTTTATAACAATAAATCTGATATAACATTCTATTTTTAAGAACCCTTGGACATGGTTATAAAGAGGATTCAGTTTTGCCTCTCCTTCTCAATGGTTTTTACGTGTCATTGAATTAGATGTTAACCACTGTTGGTTCATTTCACATTGAAGGGTTCAGCAGTTTGCATTGGAAGTAGTAACCAGTGCTTAACTGTCTGCAGTCTGTTTTGGCATTGACTTTCTCCTAGTGAAATTCCATTCCTCGGCTGCGTACAGTGCAAAGCACAAGCCAAGAGAATACCTGTTTGACTTTTGTATGCGTAGTTCTACAAGTAAATATGTCTGATTGTTACATGGAAAGAAGAAGTAACTAAGTCCCTGCTAGACATGCCGGTCAAAGTAGTGGGATTAGCAGACACCTCAAGCAATTACTGAATCTCTGCTGGTTTATTCTGGACATTCTCCTGACCCTGCCACGAGTAGAGGTTTCCCATTTCGAATGCCTGTGTGTGTCCCTCTCTTTCGTACACTTCATTTTGGTTCTAAAATATCGGATAATGTTAAAAATAGAGCCAATTCATCTATAAGGTTTATTGATGTCTCATGGGACTCTGATACACTCCCTTCAGGAATGCCGAGTGCAGACTACATTATAAATGTGGCGAGTGACAGCTACATGTGGTAGACTCTCTCAACACAATGGGGTGGTTCTTCCTTTACCCCTTTCCCTGCTATGTGTGGTGTTTGACACGGCAGCCTCCTTTCTTTCTTCCTGTTTTGTCTGCTGTTGGATGATGTGGTGAGTGGGAACAGAGGCCTGCCGCTGTATTAATTGTGCAACGCTCAGTATCATTGCATATTCTGATTACGTCGTTCTTCTTGCACCAACAGTCGTGTGCTGCAGTTTCTGTTGGACAGCTGAGTTATACGGTCGAAACCAACAGTCTTACATTCAACATTTCTGAATCCCATGGTGTCATTTTCAGATGTGAGTCTGCCGGTGTTGAACTATTGCATTTAATGGCTCTAATTTGATTGGGCCACTTCTGTGATATAATTTGGGGTCAGTTAAGTGTTGATTTATCGGATGATCTGCATGTGTGGAAGACCAGGGCTAGGCAGTGTAGGACTGGTAATGCAGTTTTGCGCCTCGACTGAAGAAGTTAAACTTCACTTGATTAAGACCAGAGCCATGGTGTTGTATGGCCTTGTAACACGTAGCTATTCAAACATAGCTATGAATAAGTTGGCAGTGGTGTGCCATGGGCTGATAAAAAGGAATCAGGGCCTTGCAAGATACTCGCACAATCACATTGCTTGTAAGGATGGCAAATTGTTAACCCTCAAATTTGTCTTGCTTTTGCAACACACTGCTTTATGAAGTGGAGTGCTGAGCTCCAACAATGCTGTAGTTGTGGCATGTTGGGGAGAAACTGATGACTGAAGCCAAGGACTGGGAGCTGCAGTCTCTGAAAGACTTTTGCTTTTGGGTAGATGTTGTGAGCTCCGTATTGCACTAGACGTCAAAATGCTTAGGCAACTGCTGATGAACACATCCAGGGTGTTACAGTTTTGCAGGAGAACAAGGCTCTGGAACGAATGCCGCGTAGCTTGCCTTTTCTATCCTAATTCGCTGGTTCTCTTTTTTTACTTTTTGTTGTTGTTTGTATATACTTTCACCATTACCATAATGTACCTAGTTGTATGGATTGCAATAAATAAAATATGCAAGCATTAATTTACTTCAGATGATTTTGTAAGGCCTACTAAAACATAATAAACTAAATACTGTATTAAATAATGTGATGGCAGTAAAAACGAACCAGCAGAATTCAGATAGGTCACAGGAATTGAGTGGTTTGTCACCGTGGTTAGACGCACCATGTGTACCAATTTTACTGAAGTGATTTGGTTTACTTGTAGCAACTTTACAGGTTTAACAGACTTAAAAAAAAAACGACTAGCTGCATGTAGATTATTTGCCAATGCTGGCATGTTGTTTCCTGCCCATGCACGCCTCATTTGTGCATACTTCCTCCAGTAAATATGCGTCCATCCCGCTTGTACTTGTAAAAGTTTACAGTAAAAATGTTACAGTTTAAAGAGCTTACAAAACAATTACGGCATTGTGAATGCCTTGTTTTAATGTGTTGTTTTTGTAAGGTTTGTCATTGAATTTTTCATTGAAATTACTGCTGCTTCATTTCTATTCAATTATTTTTATGTTGGTTTAACAACACATCTGCGTAATCCTTTTTGTGTTTTTTTTTGGCTTTGCAATGATTGTGCAAGCCAAGATCACGCATTCTGAGACAGTGTTTCGTAAATGTTGTGATGGCAACTGAACGCCCATGATCCCAACACGTTCCGCCCTCTAGCGACCACAAGCACCGCACGCTCTCTGGCCGAATGGTCATGCGAATACTTCTGCCCAAGACACGTTCTCAGTTGCAACTTGGCTTCGCATGGGTCAGCCATGACCCAGTGTGTTGCAGCCAATAAATGGCATACAAAATGAGCAAATTCATTCCCCATCATCATCATTCTCAACATTTTGGCAGGAGTATCCGGGCAGGACTACAGAACAAATCCAACAAATTGGCGCCCAACAGGGTAAATGGGAATGACAATCGGCAAATCAGCGATCGAACATTCAAAAGTGTAAATATGATTTTTGATATCGCCGGCCGTAACCCTTTGTGTTGGACTGGAGATGACCAAGAAATCACAAGCAAGTCTACAATGTGTAATAAAGTATTTTAAGAATGATTATGAGACACTTATTTGGGACAAGGTAAGGTTTCCGAGTTTAACACAAATTCCAGGTTGTCCTTACTGCCAGTCTAGTGGACTTCGTAGTAAGTATTGCAATCGGGCACTGGTCTTCGGCTGTTGTGGCTAACCGGTCCGTTGGGTTGGACTAAACAGAAGGTTATGCCGGCTGACAGTGTCCAAGTGGTCAGTATGAACCTTAAACGCCAACTAATCATCATGTGCTAAGATTGGCGGTATTTGTACCTCCCAGTATCTCTTGATTCGGAGAATTACATGTTGACGTGCGTGGGCGCCACGATGTTTAGTGACCAATGACGTAACGATTGCACATTTCCTCAAGTTCCCCTAGCGAGGAGTGGGTGACCTTCCCACCCTTGCCAACTTTCCAGCAAGATTACTCAACAGTTTCAGGCACTTGCAGCAAGTTTGACTCATTGTGTTGGCATGATTCCGGACTTCCGCAATTAATACGTTTATCATCCAAAGGCAAGGTTATTTTGTACCCTAGTCGAACATAGCATCGCTTTATGCAATAAGTGAGGTGGAATTGGGAAGTGTGTGCTTCCCTATTCCCCTGAATATTGACTGTAACCGGTTATAGCCTGTTACAACCACATGAAAGGGACTCTATTCCTGATCTTTTCGTATCAAACAAAGTTAGTTTAGACACTTAACGGCTGCATTTCTGAGTGGAAGAAGTTACTCTGGAAGAAGTCTGTAGAATGGCACAAGTTTAACACGTTTTATCCTGATTTTAGTTTGCCCCTTTGAGTGCAGTGCTAGTTTTGTCTCTTTGGTGGATTAAATTCGCTACATGACGACATTCAAAATATTTCAGCTCGATTGATTAAGCATTTATTCAGATTGAAATTGTTTGAAATTCGTACTTTTAAGTTAACATTAGCAAAGTCATCACAAAAGCTTTGTAGTCTGATGAAAAATTAACTTTACAATGTGATAAACACTGAATAATTCCTGCAGGTGCATTAAGGTACTCTTGACAATGAGACGAAGCAATGCAAACAATTTCGTATTCAGCAAAATTTTCGCAGAATGTGTAAAAACTATGTCACACAGCGGAGTTTTTGACATGCAGGCTGTCCGGTTAAATGAGAGATTTTTTATTGCCCTTAGCAACTTGAAATCCCCCTTAAACATTTCAAATTCTAAAGTAAAAATGAACTATGTTTTTACTTCAGCTTGTCAGGCTTGTCCAGCGAAAACAGTGCCAAAGTATGGCTATCGCTATCGTCAGTGGTACAACATGCCTCCTAATATGATTGCCACATGTATGGGTGTGGAAGGTGAGTGCGGTATCTTACTAGTATTCAATTTTCTGCATGCTGTATACAGGGTGGTCAAAAAGTCTGGTCACAGCAAACATCTCAGGAAGTATTGATTGTAGAAAGGTAAGGTTGATATCTGAAATATGTTAAATGTGACGAGTCCCATGGCATCATCTGAAATGACCTTGAATCACCCTATCAAGGTCGTTCAATTTTTATTTTAGGAACCCGTAAGAGATACGACATAAAAGTCAATTGCCAAGTTGCGCAGGCTAACAAAATTAACCTTATACAGAAAGCAGAACTGAAAAAGCTTCATAATGACATGAGCTACGAACAAAACACGAAAGACATTGCAGTGAAGCTAACAAAAGGTAAGCAACCAATGCGTACTCATTTTCCCCCAATAGAATCGTCCATATTTAATGCGACATGTACTATTAACTTAAGCGGAGTACTGCTGAAAGTCATGTCATAATTACGGAATCATGGTGAAAGCATACCAACTCTACTACGTGATTAAAGGTAAATTAAGGAAAAAAATTTTTTATTAAAGGTAAATAACGCTCATAGTATTAATACAGCAAGCAAAATTTGCTTCACTGCAATGCCGTTCTTGTTTTGTTCGTAGCTCATGTAATTATGAAGCTATTTCAGTTCTGCTTTCTGTAGGATGTTTATTTTGCCAGCCTGCTCAAGTTTGCAATTGACTTTTATGTTGTATCTCTTGGGGTTCCAAAAATAACAATTGGATGACCTTGATAGGGTGGTTCAAGGTCATTCCGGTTGATGCCATGTGCCTCGTGGCATGTGGCATATTAACCTTACCTTCCTACGACCAATACTTCCTGAGGTATTTGCTGTGACCAGACTTTTTGACCACCCTGTGTAGTGTAATTCTTTTTTAAGTCCAAAGTTTAATGTTTAGAATGTTAGAACATTACGTTTACAATTCAAAACTCTTTACTGTAGTTTAGCTTGTCTTAAACGGGATAATTTATTTGTTAAAAGGATGTAAACATCGGTGCTCTACACCTTCGTAATAACAGTGAAAGCGTGGCAGAAAGGGCTAAAAGTTACCCAATTTTCTGACTACAGTACTACTCACGATAGTTTGACGGGATAACTAACGAAACGGGTGGTTCACGACCCTTGCATTCCCCCCCCCCCCCCCCCTCCTCCCCATATGTCCCCTCCATCTCAAGCTAACTCTCTTGACTTAGGGAGCTTATGGCTCCCGGCTGCTAACATCACTCACAGAGCAAAATGATATACTGTGTCCTGTGCGTGAGTTGCACAGCAGTATAATTCAAAGAAACTTTCTGTTAACTCCAAGTCAGGCTCAACGAATATTGGGGGGGGGGGGGACACCATCGTTATACTGGACACACTCCATTGCATGGAAAAAGACTTCCATTTGTAACCGGCTTACATCGACGGCAACGCGCAACCAACGGAGTCAGCGATCGTTGGTGCACCTTGCCGTTAACAGAGCTGTTGTGCGCATGCTGCCAACCACCGCATACACGCGGGAGTTGGCACAGCGCCCAACAGTCGGGTGCGAGGGTGTCCTATTGTTCGACCCAGTTAGAACCGCCTCGCACTGGTTTTGCCGTAATCCACTGGTTTCGAGGCTAGAGCTCGAGCTGCTATATAATAAACGAGAGCTCGGCCGCTGACCAGTTGGTGTGGGAGCTCTGACTGAAAGGTTGGATCTCCAGGAGC
>JAHWFP010208343.1:0-13797 GCA_023313725.1 Lithobius niger | reverse complement strand
AAAGCCTGCTTATAGTCTTTTATGATAAGTTTGCCAGCCAGTTCAGGTATTGTAACTATTTCGCACTCGATTACAATCGGCTTGCAAGAGCTGTTACACATTTGTGGCAACAGTAATATGACGGGAAGTTTGTACTCCGTCGAGTAATACCGTGTTTGGCAAAAAGGAATGACAGCAAATGTAATCTCGAAAAAAAAAGGCATATTTCCTTCCAGCGCAACCTACGAATTCAGAGACTTTCCGATTTTTTATATCTGCTAGGGTATCTAACTTTATCCTGAGCCGGAACTTTAATCCCCGTACTTTAATGTTTGTTTTGCTGTTTGTTAATCATGGAATCCGGATCAACTACGAACTTCGGGATATCCCCCCCCCCTCATCAAAGAAGAACGATAAATGGTTGGACTCGAATGGAATGGATGGACTCGTTCCATCTTTGGTCATTATATCAACAAGCAAAGTCAGGTTTTGTTCTTTAATAATGAGGAAAGGTAATTTTTCTTTTTATGCACTTGCTGGACTGCCCCATTCTCATACGTAGATAGCTAATTTTTGTTATTTCTTAAAAAGATAAAAATCAATAACGTTCATATGACTGGCATATTGGTAAAATTTGTTTATTAGTACCTAATAAACAATTTCTGATAATTTCTGAAAATTATCTGCAGAATCGTCTACCTACTCGAGCTATTGAGAAGACACCTGATGAAGTGTGGTTTGGTAAAAAAAAAACGGACTTGAAGTAAATGTTTTTTGTGTAAAGCATTCATGCATGTACCAGACGAGAAACACATAAACTCGACGAGAAAGCTCTACGAACTTACTTTTGTCGGTCACACTGATGGATCAAAAGCTTATAGGTTCCTTGACATTGCAAGTGGAAGATTGTCCATTAGTAGGGATGTTATATTTGTGGGAACACATTATGATCAGCAAAGTAATCAAATGGCTGAACCTGTAAAACAACCTGCGGAGGCCAGTCTACAGTGCAGAGGGAATCCTTCTGAAAAACAAACCTATTGTGAAAGGCGAACAATATTTGGTGTGTAAGCTGAAGAAAAGCATCTATGGGCTTAAACAGTCAGCTAGAGTGTGGAACCAGAAAATCTACGCCGAATTAACCAAAGAGTGTGTTAATATATCAGAGAATGATCAGTGCCTTTATTCTAAAGATAAGAACGGCCAATGGGCATACATTGTCGTCCATGTTGATGACGCGATCCGATCATAGCTGGTGACAATAAAATGCTGATTGACAACTTTAGTCAGCAGTTTGGTGCAGCTTTCAATCTGTGTGATCTTGGTGATCTAAAATTCTATCTTGGAATACACTTAGCCGTGAGGATGTAATTTTTCACATTCAACAGCATGTATACACCGAAACAATCCTGGAAAGATTCTGTGTGCAGAATGCAAAGCCATCCAAAATACCCCTTGAATCTGGTTGCAAAAAGCATAACGAAATAAATGTGCCCCTTAAAGACAACGTGCAGTATCGTAGTGCAACTGGGGCATTGTAATACATATCAACGTGTACCTGACCTGACATTGCAGTGGGAACGTCAAACTTAAGTCAGAGGATAAGTTACCCAACAGAAGTCGCCTGGGAGTTGGTGAAGCATGTCTATCACTATCTCAAGAACACTCTCAATTTTAAATTGAAGTTGGGATCAAATAATAACTACACGAGTGATGAAGTAAACAACCAAAGCCCACTAATTGGTTGTGCAGATGCAGATTGGGCTGGAAGTGCTACAGATCGGAAATCTTATTCCGGTTTTCTTTTTAGTTGTTAGGCAGCAGCATTAGCTGGGCAAGTCATAAACAACAGTGTGTTTCTCAGTTGTCAACTGAAGCAGAACATGTGGCTCTTTCGGATGCCTGTCAAGAAGGTATTTGGATTTCAAAAATCCCCAAGGATTTCCAAAAGAACCGCAAACCAGTTTCTGATGCTTTAGGACAACCAAAGCTGTTTGAAACAGCTTGGTTGTAAGAAAATGCGAACAGAACTAAGAATATCAACACCAGACATCATTTTGCTAAAGATTTAAAAGTAAAAGGTCGTTATTTTCAAGTATTGTCCAACTGAGGTGATAATAACTGACATCCTTACAAAACCACTGGAGGCTGTGTTATGAAAACCAACCTGACCGTTGGGAATTGACTAAGTGAACAGTTTGTGATGGACATAATCTCCTAATGATTAATATCAGACTATTGTTTCGTTGAGAGGGAATGTTGTTTTATATTAAACCTAAACCAATGGTGATAATAATAACATCAAATAATAATCGTAATTCTTTAAATAAGTATTAACATGTTATGGGCCAACTATAATAGTCTGTAAACGAAAAGTGCTAGGCAACTATGTTTTGCTTTACTCGATGTAAAGTTACAAGGCTTTTGTCTCAGCTGGCCTTGTCCATGAAACTTATAATATGCATGCGTGCCACCACTTCCTTTTGACGCTACTCGTTTTCATCCCTGTACAAACATGTGCGAATAAATGCCACTTTGTTTTAAATGAGCGTCTCCATATACACAAGTTTTTCATCAACCGTCCTGTCAACCACTGCAGGACTACTTAAATAATCGTAACAGTCTAGTATTTAGGTGTCAGGCTCTCACTGTGGACTGACCACTGTAATGCTATCATTAAAATAGCAATGCAACGACCAGCTATTATGCATAAGCGGTTTCAGTAACGTTCCAACCTTATTGTGGGCGTTTAAAGCGTATGTCCAACCACTTGTTGAATATGCCAGCCCTGTTAGGTTCCTTTACAGGAGACATTCTTAGGCTAGAGAGAGAGTGCAAAATGCTTACTAAACTTATCTGCGGGTTTCAAAAAATCATGTGCAACCAGATTGAAACTGCTGAAAATTGATTCATTGGAACTCCGCTGGGTAAAGGCTAACCTGTCATTCACTTATTGTTTGTTACATAGTCTCCTGGATTATGATCTGTCAATCTTCTTTGAGGACAATAGAGAGGAAGGGACCAGGGATCACTCCTTCAAATTGGTAATGAAACCCTTCAGATTAAACTGTAGAAAATACTTTTTGGCAAATAGGTCATTCAATTTGGAACATTTTAAAGAAAATTACAGAGAGGAATGTAGGTCATAATAAAGGAGTCTACCTTTCCCTACTGGCAACTATTCTTTAATAAAAACACACCCAGATTTTTGGCTCATCTGGCAGTCTTTTACAAAGGAACAGCATTGTAAGCGCAAGTAAAAGTTATTATGAGAAACGAATGGTTATCTATTTTTAACCAATGCCTGCGATGATTGGCCCTGCGAGAGTATGCAAATGTGTAGAGTGCGAAACTCGACAATCATCGCAGCCGTGGGTTAAAGATCGATAACCGTTCGTTTCTCACCAATAATTGGTTTATACCACGGTTGGGACGTCATGCTAACTCGTATTTAATTAAAACGTTTTGTGTTTGTGAAAACTACTTCAAGAAATACGGTAATCCGTATGTCAAAATGAAGGAAGGACATTCCATTTTAGTTTGTGGAGCGGGAGGTGGATGTTAGATGGACGAGTCCTTTGGCAGGTAGGCAGACTGTAGGCTACGCTCAAGTTTGTGGAGGTAGGGGGGTGTAGGTGGTAGTTAGGCAGAGGCATCATTTGGCTGGTAAGCTAGCTCGTGTTTTCAAAGCTTATCGGAGTCAGTTTATTTAACCTTTGATATGTGAGGCAGCAGGGATAGAAAGACATTGTGTGGTGTGACATTCTGGCAACATTCTGACATTCCTTTTGTGCGTTTGTAGTTTGAGACTTGTTTCAAATCATACAGTAATAGCCCAATAGGTGTTTCGGTATGAATGAAGGTCATTCCATTTTAGTTTGTGGAGGGGGAGGAAAAGTTAGACGGAGGGAATAAACTTAGTTATGGGCCAGACATGTGAGAGCTAACAGAGATAGATTTCATTCGGGACATTTCGGCAAGCTAAGTAATTCCTTTTGTAAGTTTTTATTGCATTACGTTTTTGGACGCTGTGTTTGATTGTTGGTGTGTGCGTTTCCGTCACGTGATCCGGAAGTGTCAAAAGTGTGGGTTATCGGCAAAAGTGTGGGATAACTTGATAACCCACACTTTTTGCGATGGCGCACACTTCCGGTCACGGGTAACAGGATTTAACCTATGGAAATGAACCATGCCGTTGAATTAGTATGACGTCACAGCCGTGATATAAGTAGTTATATTCTTTGTTTTCTGATTATTCTGTCATATTCTTTGTTTGCTGCTGCAGTAGCTGCTTCCAGTGTGTTTTGTGATATGCCTATCTTTTGATACAAACATATGTTTGTGTTTCTGGTGCGTGCAGTTAGCGTAACTGACACCTTTAACTCATTGCGGTATATTGCTTTGTTTTCTCGGTGACACTTTGAGAAGGCTGAATTCAGCTATCTTAACAAAAAATAAAACTCAACACTTTAATTAAGAAACAATATCAAAAGCCTACTGCAAAATTTACAACAAAAAAATAATTACAGTTTTCAACAGCAACATCAAAATTACTTGTACAACACAAACGAACAGTCAAAACACACTTTTGCACTTAAAACTTTAGATACTGAGAACTGTACACCATAAAAAATATCAACCTGTTGCAAATGATTCCGGTACAACTTATACGTTACTAACGGTACGTATTACAAAATTTCAGTGATAACAATTGGCAACATAAATTGTGAATGATGATTTCATGTATTATGCTATGGCTGAAGGCAGGCAGGGTGATGTAATATTGTTTCAACTTACGATAAATAATTTCCAAAGACTTAAATTACATAGGCAAAGCGCAGCCTCATCACATTAGAAGAAAGAGCCTAGTATAAGAGCTTTCAGGTAGCCTTGTCATACACCGTTTTTTAATGTGAAGAAACTGCACTTTGAATGACTCGTTTTCGCAATAAATGCAGATAAATAGTAGCGCAATACACAATACGGCCAAGTCCTAACATTGGTGCACAGCATGACCATTGTTTTTCAGTTTCCTTCGTAAATAGTAATATGGTGAGTAAATGTACAATAACTTCCAAAACATTCTCACACAACAGCTGTAAGTCAAGTTTATTAGTGAGTCCTTCATGGTTTGGTTTGTGGCTAGCATGCATGGTTGCGTGCTTTTTTAGGAACCACCAACTCAAAACAGTATTTTTTTCTAAAATGAGAAATTATGTGTTAAATTAATTTTTGACCTATCTGTGTAATTATCAACAATATTTCAAGATTTCTAAAAACTGGTTTCTACACTGTGCATTATACAACAAAATGATGGAAAAATTAACAACATGAACACGATACAGACAAAAAAAAAAAAAAAAACAGACCGGGGCCCCAATTTTTAAGAGCCTGTGTTTGAGCTACGTAGGAGTTCTATTATTTTACTGTAAACGAATAGCTTGTAATCTACTCATGAACAATTCTTCCAAACTCGTGTAATGTACGATGCTGTGAAGGCGTGGTACTATTTTTTCTGAGGAACTAATTTTTTATTATGGAATAAAAAATTGTCCATAGTTTTCATAACAATAAGTTGTGATAATCCACTTCCTTTTAGCACAGTGTTAACAATTTTGTAAAAATAAAGCAGTTTCAAGAAATGCAGCATGGAAGTTCATGGAAAGATAAATATTAAAAAAAAAACTTTCAATGAATTCTTACATCGCAAACATATAAATAAACTAGTGACCTTAAAAGTTAACCTAAATAAATAATATAGTGCTATGTGATGTAGTGCATGTGGCACACTGTGAACCAGATACACTGACTGCCTTCAACACTTGATGAAATGAATGTACTACTCAAAATCCACATTTGCACCTAAATGACACCTAAAATGCAGATAAACTGACAGATGTATGTTGATTAACAGAAAGACCTTCTTGTATTGCAATCTTTCTTTTGGGTAATCTTGGTATTTCCAGCGCTGTTTGAAGAGTTCGGAGACATACCAACTGTGATTTCTTACCAAGGCCCTGCTGATCTTTTCTTGTGGACACAAAAACATAACATATCAAGCCGAAATGGGCAAGTCTGCTAAATGCTGTGCTCACGAAGCACAAAAAAAGTTGTATGCCTGTCAGTAGGCAAGATGGTATATCACGTAGACCTTAGCAAATGTGGCATGTTATTGTTTCACACAAGTGTTCTTCTTTCCTTTCTCAGAAAAGTCTTAGTTGTCTATAAGATTTTCACCATACACTACATTTCTTTACAGGGTTCATTTTGGATCCGACTCGGCAACCGTAATCTTTGGCAAACTCCGGCAGGTTTGACATTGGTCCGTTAACCCTGGAAGAATCCAAACCACAAAATAAAACTTGAGCGAGACAAAACATATGAAGTAGGAATAGATTTGATACTGCATCGATACAACTTTCACGTTCACATTACTCATAATTTTACAACACTCAGTAACTACCATACACGATAACATTTTGCCATGTTGCCATGTAAAAAAAAAGACGCCCCCCCCCCCCCCATACTATTATTGAACAGTGGCTGTGAAGTACTCAATATCTACAGTGACTGGTTCACAATTCCTCTACAGAATGTATTCATTAAACTCTTCATAACTTGAACTGAACTGTACTTTATTTCTCCATTCTTAAATTTCATTAAATCGTAACGTTCATATTGTCATTATTTTAGTCTTGGTTTATCACTAAAGATGAGCATCAACGAATACAAAATACTGGTTTTTGTTTAATCCAAATTTTACTAGCTTTGTATCTTGTTATCAAATTTACTGTGTAGCTATTGACCAGTCCTTTAATTTGTTCCTAGTTATACAAGACTTTACTATGCTTGTCTTTTGGAGCACTCCTAGAAAAAAAAAAAGAAACACCATCTAATGCCTAGAGCATAAATACAATATGAAAAAAAAAATCCAAACCTTTCATGTTTGAACAATTATTTGCTGCTAATAGTGTTGTCAAACTAAATCTAAATTAGACTGTTAATTAAGTAACTACTTCACTTGTTTTAAATTGGTTAGTTGAGTGACCAATTCGAATTGGATGAACATGACTTGGTTGAGTGGCCAATTCGAATCCAAATGAAAAAAAAAATCCATTTGTGTTCGAAATAGTAGCTCTTTTATGTGCTTGTAAGTGTTCAAAAGCACCTAGAATTGCAAAATATGGATGAACTGATCAAGAACGCTTGTCCCCCATTTCGTAAGAATTATTTCATACCTTATTCTAACATGTAATGTATTTTTTAATGTAAAAACGTATTGCAAAAACCCTTTAAATTGTATGTAGTGTTTAGCGGATCATCACTATTCCTTACCCTCTTGTGTTATTTTGATAAAATAAATGTAAGATGAATATTGTTCGAGTATGGTAGCCTATAACATAATGATTTTTTTTTACTTCACAATTTATGTTGGTAAACATTTACAGTAGGAATAAACCTAATATTTCAATCAATATTATTATAAAACACAAACCTGCTATTTCACTCGAGATTGACAGGCAGACAGCATATGAATTAAAAAGCATAGTGCTACCTTCATTTTGTAAGTGGAAAGATTTAAACTTAAAGTTATTCAAGTACTGTTGAGGGAGTGTTTATGTACACATTAGCCAATACAAGATGAAACAAAAAACTCTCCTCCCATGGCCCCCTCAACATACTTGAAGCACTGTGACGTTACTGTTAAAAGTAAATAATATTCTTATTGTGTTATTTTGGATTACATAACACAATAATCATAGCCGCATGAATCAAAATTAGTACTATACGAAATGGTACAACACGTTTTAATGTAATGTATAAAGTGTACTTATTATAACTGTATGAATGTAACAGTCTCATTTTTTGTTACCACAATGTAGGATATTGTCTACACCACTGGTGAACTAAAGTCTTTGTGTAAGCTTTTTTGGAACACAAACTTTGTTTCGTACTTTTGTTATTTCATGACTTATTGTAGTATTCTCAGTTTACTGTTAAGACCTCAAAATTATTTAACCATTTTTATAAAAGACTTGGTAGGAATGAAAATAAAGTATCTACATGAGTCAAGTTTGGAGTCATGAATTATCGTGGCAGACACAAATTGCAAATTGCAATAGTTATTTTTAGTGTACCACTATGGATCCATTACCACGCTTTTGTTTCAGTCTACAATCGAACAATGCAGTAGCTGGAACTAAGCAAAAATACATGTCTAGGGGCAATCACACTTTATCCGTAAGAATTATTTTATTTCAACATTATTCGATTTGGCACTGTGCACAGAAGTGTGATGTCATAAGAGCTATTTTAGTGAAAATGTTCGTTCAAACATCCAGAGATGATTGTTTACAATACAATCAACCTGGAATAATGTCTCCAAAGTTTGGCAAGACCCAAAATTTATAATTTTTCCAAAATATTTACCTGCAGGAGAATTGAAGTTCTCCGAATGTAGTAACGATGCCCAGTACTACAAATGGGTTAACCCTACTTTACCTCCAGTAGATTCTTAAAATTTTCCCGTTTTGCCCTCATTGTTATGCATGCACTTACGCAAACAGCATAAGCACAGTCACAACCCAGGGAAGTCTCGAGGTCATAAAACTTAGTACAGGGCATCGTTACTACTTTCAGAGACCTTCAATTCTACTTTAGATAACTTTGGTAGAATTCTCAATTCTAGTTCATTCCGTACCTATGCTGTACTACGAATGGGTGTTTTATACTTAGTGGCCTATAACTCGGGTGACTCCCTGGCAGCCCAAACCTTACACAAATCATAAGACAAATCCTAAGACAGTTCCACAGATGCCTGGCCCACCAGAATCAAGACCTCCACGTAAACAAAGATGCCGCAAATAACACCACCTCAAGAGTAGTGCCAATGCGAAGACATATACTGATGCAAAACAACAGGAATCGGCTTTCGATATCCAATCTAACTTCACCACTAACCCTCATAGGAACATCAAGAAAGCCGAGGTGCCCAGTACATCAACTTCGACAAAACACCGTAGATCAAACTGTATCGTTCCCATGTGTAGTCACACAGCAAGTATCCAACTGTACATCTACCATGCAGCCAAGAAATCACAGTAATCTCATCATTGGGATCAGGACTCAAGAAGCACTAACTCAGCCCTATGAACACACCTGAACTGCACGCAGCAACTAAGAACATGAACCTAAACGTACCAACCAATAGGTACATGCGAGTGTGCGTGTGTGTACGAGAGTCCCCCACATCTCTCGCCCAGTCAGGATCCAGCCAAACTCTGTAATTGCTGACACCATGATAACACCCCGTCACACCTACACCTAGAGTACTCCGTGCACATAACAAAATCAACTTCCCAACCAACAAAGAGATACACTTGCTGACACCAAACAACAAGCCAATATAAGCAATTCTGAAATACTTCTGAATGCAGCCAGCCCACAGGCAGGACTTTCATAGACATCTTGATCGCCCCCAGCAGAACCCCAAAACACACACCTACTTAACGCCAACACAACTCACCCATTCGAGCTCAGAAACGAGAAGGCAGAAAAATGTTAAAAGTTAAAACAGCCGAAGCCCGTAAACAGACATCTCTCTCAGGCGCAGCCTCCACATGGCTGTGGTAGCGCATATCCTCCACCAAGGTTTCCAACCTTCAGACAACTTAGGAGCCCAAAAGAACTTACATCATAACATGTGCCAACAAACTCAACCATAGACAAACCACTGGCCCACAGTACGAACAGAGTATACAAGATTCGTTGTGAATCAGAGTATAAAATATTCCGTCTGAAGATATGCAGAAATTTGAAAAATATACCACCACACCCGGGACATCTTGGTACTGTACACAACTACCTCTGCCACATGCCCAAATATACAACCGAATGCCCCAAAGCACTGCGAAGCGGCCATGCAAAACACCGATTTACACCCGAGTTTCATTGTAATCAAGGGGGAACAGAAATCCTAGGAAATACCCACTTCAGGACATCCTAAATTTGTACCAGTCCGGCTATGCCAGACCCATAAAACATGAAGCCGAGCGGAAAAGAGATGCCAACTCGCACTGCATGTACCCCAACCACACGTCACAAGGAAAAAATTCCCTGCAC
The DNA here is from genome assembly GCA_023313725.1 of Lithobius niger. Lineage (NCBI taxonomy): Eukaryota > Metazoa > Arthropoda > Chilopoda > Lithobiomorpha > Lithobiidae > Lithobius > Lithobius niger. The sequence goes on along the minus strand of JAHWFP010208343.1, from coordinate 3,696 downwards.
AACGCACAAAAACACGTTCTCCAACTTTGTTTTGCCTGCAAGCACAATCCTAAAATAAGCGCTGTCATCTTAATGAGACCCGATAGATATGCGCAACCCGTTATCCGCATATACAGGGTGGTCTAAAAGTCCGTTGCACTCCCACCAAAAGCCCTACAGAATTGGAATTAGGCACCTGACTCATAGGACTTTGTTTTGTCTCTAAGATGTGGGCCACCCACTGAGCTTGCGTTAGGGTGCCCTGCCCCCCTCAACCCCCAGATAAAAAATTGAACTTTTTTCCGGTGAGAAATAAACGTTTGGTTCCAATTTGGGAAATATGCGCATGGTCCAGACAAAATGGCATAGCCGAAAACGGCATGCTAATTGGATAAACGGGATGCGTTTTATTACATCTTCAATGTAGCCCCCACGCCCACATGAGACTTCCCTGCACGGTGCAAGAAACTGTACAGGAAGCAGTCATGTGGGCGTGGGGGCTACATAGAAGATGTGATAAAATGCGTCCCGTTTATCCAGTTATCATGCTGTTTTCAGCTATCACGTAGTCTAGGCCATGCACATATTTCCCCAAACTTCTATTTTTCACAGGAAAAAAGTTAAATTTTATATCTGGGGGTTGAGGGGGGCAGGGTGCCCCAACAGAAACTCAATGGGTGGCCCCCATCTTAGGGACAAACCAAAGTCCTATGAGTCAGGTGCCTAATTCCAATTCTGTAGGGCTTTTGGTGGGGTACAACGGACTTTTGGACCACCCTGTATAAACCACTGCACTGGGAGTACCACAAGGCCACACTACGCCCCAATTAGAATATTTATCTTCTTGCATTAGAATTCATCAACAGCCACATAGTGTGAAATTCGTCCCAAACACAAGTCACCATTGCCCAACTCCAAACACTCAGCCACACCTCATATTCTCCAAGTGTATTCGTGGCCGCACTACCTTCTCCATTGTGCAACACATTTTCGGAATGCCTTCCTCCCGCAAACATCTTCGCTATCGAACTGCTTGTTTTAAGTGACTGGTCGACTATGCAGCCGCCCCAATTTTCCCAGCCTACAACCGATAAACCATCCTATACAAGGTAATGTTAATTCCAAACCCCCTTCAAAACACCCAGACATCCACCACAACACATCCTCGTGCGAACAGCCAAATGCCGAATGGGGGCAAGACCCTGTTCAACTCAAACACAGACAGGATCTAAGCACTGTTCCACCTCGAATGTTTAAGGACGCAAAATCCAGGCAGACAGTACTTTTTCCCATCCAACGGCCTACTTGTGTTCAATGCCTTGTCCATTTGAACACCTAAATGCAGAGGCACACTACAGCTTATTTTCGTGCCGGTGGTTAAAATGCCACTTGTGTTCAAGGTCTTGTCTACATTAAATACCTTCTAAATACCAAGACGCATACGATGCTCATGTCCAAGGACTTGTTCAGTATGGACGCCCTCTAATCTCGTAGGCAACCATAGAATTTAAACGATAAACAACTTATCAACGTCCGTAGAAGCTGTCCCAGCTAATCTGCACTTCTAACAAGCATCCTTACAAAAATGGAGAATTCAGTCCAAGAACTGCCAAACCAGCACCAGCAGTAAGCATCTTAATACATAGGTGGTAAGAAGGAAACTGAGAATGGAAGATTAGAATCCATTTTTCCATTTTTCCATTTTTCCAAAAAGTTTTGGACTTTCTTTTTTGTTATTAACCCACCTTTATTTGTTGTTTGTCACCTACCTTTTTTTCTGACTGAAGTCAGACTTTCGGTCGGGGAGAGGTTGTCGCATCCCCTACCCTCCTTATTTTCGGCCGTGTTTATCCTACAGGCTATAATTAGTTATCGAATAAACATTGCAGTTTTTGTTATTTGCAGTATTGAGTGGATGCTGGGCTGGGCATCCTAATTAATGACAAGTTGAACTTCGAATGGTACCCAGCTGATCACACCTTCAATTGTTTTGTAAGAACCCAGCGTACAACGTGTAATTACCACCTGGATACAGTGTTGTGTAAACATCCTAATACATATCAGTAATTGCCAGAGAAATAAAGGCCAATCACTCAATTCTCTACTCAAGTAGTTTGATATTTAAGTCCGAAAGACAAACTACTTACAAGACTGTTTGCTAAACTTCAACTCCCTGCAAGTTTACGAGTCAACCTTTCCATGCCAACTAATTTGGCTACAATATGTGATTAAGTAATAATCATTGGTGAGAATCGAGCGGGTATCGATTTTTAAACCACGGCTGCGATTATTGGCCTAGCTCGAGTATGTAAAGATTGAGGGTGAAGCCCGAGACATTTGCATACGAGAGCTAGACCAATAATCGCAGCCGTGTGTTAAAAATCGACACCCGCTCGATTCTCACCTATAAGTGTTTTATACCATGGTTGGGACGTCAAGCTAGCTCGTATTTTAAAACGGGTTTGTGTTTTGTGAAAATTGCTTCAATAAAATGGTGATCAATCATTATCTCGATATGAATGAAGGTCATTCCATTTTAGTTTATGGAGGGTTGAGTGGTTGGTAGACGGACGAGTCCTTTGCGGCGACTTTGTGGAGGGAGGGAAAGTGGGTGGGAAAGAGACGAATGTGTTGTTTCGCCATTTTTCACCCTAGCAAGTTCGCTAGGGTTTTCGAATCTTTTCGGAATGAAAAAACTTCGATAAGAAGATGCAGGGATAGAAAGACATTGTGCTGTGACATTCTGGGAAGGTATGTAATTCATTTTGTGCGTTTGTAGTTTGAGAATTGTTAAAAAAAAGTATGGTAATAGGGTATCGGTATGAATGAAGGTCGTTGCATTTTTAGTTTGTGGAGGGAGGAGGGAAGGGAGAATTAAGCGGAGTGAATAAGCTTAGGTATGGGCCAGACATGTGAGAGTTTCATTCCTTTTAAGTAATACCTTTTGTACGTTTTTATTACGTTAAATTTTTTTGCACGCTGTATTTGGTTGTTGGTGTGTGCGTTCCCGGTCGTGTGATCCGGAAGTGTCGAAAGTGTGTGTTATCGGCAAAAGTGTGGGTTATCAGCAAAAGTGTGGGGTAACTTGATAACCCACACTTTTTGTCAGAGGCGTACGCAAGGGGGAGGCACAAGGGGCACGAGCCCCCTCCAAAGGAAAGTTAGGCGCCCCCACGTCACAGGCAAAACTTGGCCTTAGTGATTTTTCGTATGATAACAAATGTCATAAGTATTTCAAATTGTCATGTAGCTCCAAAATTCTAAAAAAAAAAACATGCTACTGAAGATGTTAAAAAATTGATCCATCCCCCCTCCCCCCACCCAAAAAAATAAAGTTCCTGAAAATGCTTAAAAGTTGCGCCATGGGCCCAAAAATGCTCTAAAATGTCTAAAACGTCACAGCCTTGGTATTATAGCCAATAAAACACATAGTACAGAGTTAGCAAAGCAGACACTCAGCATTAAAGACCAATCTTGTGAGACTTCAAGATATGCCAATGTGAGAAAAAAAGAAAAGCCCCACTTCCTAGCTGGGCACTCATATACTACATAATTACAAAGCTTTGTAACCCGCTCACCTTTGTAGTTCGTACAGTTTTTGTTGTGGAAAGGTTAGTTCAGTTGTTACCAGCAACAATAGCATTGTATGAAATACATACCACAAGAAGGTAAATGTAAAATGAAGCTGTCACCTCCATAATTAATTACAATTAGTCC